>CAWUFW010019100.1:0-198322 GCA_963921515.1 Calotriton arnoldi
TGTGCTTTGGTTCAGTTACGTGTGCTCTGGTGTTTCAGG
The DNA here is from genome assembly GCA_963921515.1 of Calotriton arnoldi. Taxonomy (NCBI): domain Eukaryota; kingdom Metazoa; phylum Chordata; class Amphibia; order Caudata; family Salamandridae; genus Calotriton; species Calotriton arnoldi. The sequence continues at coordinate 40 of CAWUFW010019100.1, forward strand.
GTTTAGGGCAGTGCAGTGGTGTTCGGGCAGTGTAGGTGGTCGTGCTGGGGCTGGTGTTTCAGGGTTTAGGGCAGTGCAGTGGTGTTCGGGCAGTGTAGGGGGTCATGCTGGGGCTGGTGTTTCAGGGTTTAGGGCAGAGCAATGGTGTTCGGGCAGTGTAGGGGGTTTTGCTGGAGGTGGTGTTTCAGGGTTTAGGGCAGTGCAGTGGTGTTCGTGCAGTGTAGGGGGTGGTGTTTCAGGGTTTAGGGCAGTGGTGTTCAGGCAGTGTAGGGGGTCTTGCTGGGGTTGATGTTTTTAGGGTTTAGGGCAGTGCAGTGGTGTTCCGGCAGTGTAGGAGGTTGTGCAGGGGTGGTGTTTCAGGGTTTAGGGCAGTGCAGTGGTGTTCGGGCAGTGTAGGGGGTCGTGCTGGGGGTGGTGTTTCAGGGTTTAGGGCAGTGCAGTGGTGTTCGGGCAGTGTAGGGTGTCGTGCTGAGGGGTGGTGTTTCAGGGTTTAGGGCAGTGCAGTGGTGTTCGGGCAGTGTAGGGGGTCGTGCAGGGGGTGGTGTTTCAGGGTTTAGGGCAGTGCAGTGGTGTTTGGGCAGTGTAGGGGTCGTGCAGGTGGTGGTGTTTCAGGGTTTAGGGCAGTGCAGTGGTGTTCGGCCAGTGTAGGTGGTCTTGCTGGGGGTGGTGTTTCAGGCTTTAGTGCAGTGGTGTTCGGGCAGTGTAGGGGTCTTGCTGGGGGTGGTGTTTCAGGGTTTAGGGCAGTGCAGTGGTGTTCGGGCAGTGTAGGGGTCTTGCTGGGGCTGGTGTTTCAGGGTTTAGGGCAGTGCAGTGGTGTTCGGGCAGTGTAGGGGTCTTGCTGGGGCTGGTGTTTGAGGGTTTAGGGTAGTGCAGTGGTGTTCGGGCAGTGTAGGGGGTCGTGCTGGAGCTGGTGTTTCAGGGTTTAGGGCAGTGCAGTGGTTTTCAGGCAGTGTAGGCGGTCGTGCTGGGGCTGGTGTTTCAGGGTTTAGTGCAGTGGTGTTCGGGCAGTGTACGGGGTTGTGCTGGGGCTGGTGTTTCAGGGTTTAGGGCAGTGCAGTGGTGTTCGGGCAGTGTAGGGGTCATGCTGGGGGTGGTGTTTCAGGGTTTAGGGCAGTGCAGTGGTGTTCGGGCAGTGTAGGGGGTTGTGCTGGGGCTGGTGTTTCATGGTTTAGGGCAGTGCAGTGGTGTTCGGGCAGTGTAGGGGGTCGTGCTGGGGTGGTGTTTCAGGGTTTAGGGCAGTGCAGTGGTGTTCGGGCAGTGTAGGGGGTCATGCTGGGGGTGGTGTTTCAGGGTTTAGGGCAGTGCAGTGGTGTACGGGCAGTGTAGGGGTCTTGCTGGGGGTGGTGTTTCAGGGTTTAGGGCAGTGGTGTTCGGGCAGTGTAGGGGGTCTTGCTGGGGGTAGTGTTTCGGGGTTTAGGGCAGTGCAGTGGTGTTCGTGCAGTGTAGGGGGTCGTGCTGGGGTAGTGTTCTAGGGTTTAGGGCAGTGCAGTGGTGTTTGGGCAGTGTAGGGGTAATGCTGGGGGTGGTGTTTTAGGGTTTAGGGCAGTGCAGTGGTGTTCGGGCAGTGTAGGGGGTCGTGCTGGGGGTGGTGTTTCAGGGTTTAGGGCAGTGCAGTGGTGTTCGGGCAGTGTAGGGGGTGGTGTTTCAGGGTTTAGGGCAGTGCAGTGGTGTTCGGGCAGTGTAGGGGGTCGTGCAGGGGGTGGTGTTTCAGGGTTTAGGGCAGTGATGTTCGGGCAGTGTAGGGGTCGTGCTGGGGTGGTGTTTCAGGGTTTGGGGCAGTGCATTGGTGTTCGAGCAGTAATAGGGGGTCATGCTGGGGGTGGTGTTTCAGGGTTTAGGGCAGTGCAGTGGTGTTCGGGCAGTGTAGGGGGCGGTGCAGGGGTGGTGTTTCAGGGTTTAGGGCAGTGCAGTGGTGTTCGGGCAGTGTAGGGGTTGCTGCAGGGGTGGTGTTTCAGGGTTTAGGGAAGTGCAGTGGTGTTCGGGCAGTGTAGGGGTCATGCAGGGGTGGTGTTTCAGGGTTTAGGGCAGTGCAGTGGTGTTCGGGCAGTGTAGGGGTCGTGCTGGGGCTGGTGGTTTAGGGCACTGCAGTGGTGTTCGGGCAGTGTAGGGGGTCGTGCTGGGGCTGGTGTTTCAGGGTTTAGGGCAGTGCAGTGGTGTTCGGGCAGTGTAGGGGCGGTGCAGGGGGTGGTGTTTCAGGGTTTAGGGCAGTGCAGTGGTGTTCGGGAAGTGTCGGGGGTGCTGCAGGGGGTGGTGTTTCAGGGTTTAGGGCAGTGCAGTGGTGTTTGGGCAGTGTAGGGGGTCATGCAGGGGTGGTGTTTCAGGGTTTAGGGCAGTGCAGTGGTGTTCGGGCAGTGTAGGGGGTCGTGCTGGGGCTGGTGTTTCAGGGTTTAGGGCAGTGCAGTGGTGTTCGGGCAGTGTAGGGGTCGTGCTGGGGCTGGTGTTTCAGGGTTTAGGGCAGTGCAGTGGTGTTCGGGCAGTGTAGGGGGTGGTGCTGGGGCTGGTGTTTCAGGGTTTAGGGCAGTGCAGTGGTGTTCGGGCAGTGTAGGTGGTCGTGCTGGGGCTGGTGTTTCAGGGTTTAGGGCAGTGAAGTGGTGTTCGGGCAGTGTAGGGGGTCATGCTGGGGCTGGTGTTTCAGGGTTTAGGGCAGTGCAGTGGTGTTTGGGCAGTGTAGGGGGTCTTGCTGGGGCTGGTTTTCAGAGTATAGGGCACTGCAGTGGTGTTCGGGCAGTGTAGGGGGTCTTGCTTTGGCTGGTGTTTCAGGGTTTAGGGCAGTGCAGTGGTGTTCGGGCAGTGTAGGGGGTCGTGCTGGGGGTAGTGTTTCAGGGTTTAGGGCAGTGCAGTGGTGTTTGGGCAGTGTAGGGGGTCATGCTGGGGCTAGTGTTTCAGGATTTAGGGCAGAGCAATGGTGTTCAGGCAGTGTAGGGGTTTTGCTGGAGGTGGTGTTTCAGGGTTTAGGGCAGTGCAGTGGTGTTCGTGCAGTGTAGGGGGTGGTGTTTCAGGGTTTAGGGCAGTGGTGTTCAGGCAGTGTAGGGGGTCTTGCTGGGGTTGATGTTTCTAGGGTTTAGGGCAGTGCAGTGGTGTTCCGGCAGTGTAGGAGGTTGTGCAGGGGGTGGTGTTTCAGGGTTTAGGGCAGTGCAGTGGTGTTCGGGCAGTGTAGGGGGTCGTGCTGGGGGTGGTGTTTCAGGGTTTAGGGCAGTGCAGTGGTGTTCGGGCAGTGTAGGGTGTCCTGCTGAGGGGTGGTGTTTCAGGGTTTAGGGCAGTGCAGTGGTGTTCGGGCAGTGTAGGGGTCGTGCAGGGGTGGTGTTTCAGGGTTTATGGCAGTGCAGTGGTGTTTGGGCAGTGTAGGGGGTCGTGCAGGGGTGGTGTTTCAGGGTTTAGGGCAGTGCAGTGGTGTTCGGCCAGTGTAGGTGGTCTTGCTGGGGGTTGTGTTTCATGCTTTAGTGCAGTGGTGTTCGGGCAGTGTAGGGGGGCTTGCTGGGGGTGGTGTTTCAGGGTTTAGGGCAGTGCAGTGGTGTTCGGGCAGTGTAGGGGTCTTGCTGGGGCTGGTGTTTCAGGGTTTAGGGCAGTGCAGTGGTGTTCGGGCAGTGTAGGGGTCATGCTGGGGCTGGTGTTTGAGGGTTTAGGGTAGTGCAGTGGTGTTCGGGCAGTGTAGGGGGTCGTGCTGGGGCTGGTGTTTCAGGGTTTAGGGCAGTGCAGTGGTTTTCAGGCAGTGTAGGCGGTCGTGCTGGGGCTGGTGTTTCAGGGTCAAGTGCAGTGGTGTTCGGACAGTGTACGGGGTTGTGCTGGGGCTGGTGTTTCAGGGTTTAGGGCAGTGCAGTGGTGTTCGGCCAGTGTAGGGGTCGTGCTGGGGGTGGTGTTTCAGGGTTTAGGGCAGTGCAGTGGTGTTCGGGCAGTGTAGGGGGTTGTGCTGGGGCTGGTGTTTCATGGTTTAGGGCAGTGCAGTGGTGTTCGGGCAGTGTAGGGGGTCGTGCTGGGGTGGTGTTTCAGGGTTTAGGGCAGTGCAGTGGTGTTCGGGCAGTGTAGGGGGTCATGCTGGGGGTGGTGTTTCAGGGTTTAGGGCAGTGCAGTGGTGTACGGGCAGTGTAGGGGGTCTTGCTGGGGGTGGTGTTTCAGGGTTTAGGGCAGTGGTGTTCGGGCAGTGTAGGGGTCTTGCTGGGGGTAGTGTTTCGGGGTTTAGGGCAGTGCAGTGGTGTTCGTGCAGTGTAGGGGGTCGTGCTGGGGGTGGTGTTTCAGGGTTTAGGGCAGTGCAGTAGTGTTCGGGCAGTGTAGGGGGTCGTTTAGGGGTGGTGTTTCAGGGTTTAGGGCAGTGCAGTGGTGTTCGGGCAGTGTAGAGGTCGTGCTGGGGCTGGTGTTTCAGGGTTTAGGGCAGTGCAGTGGTGTTCGGGCAGTGTAGGGGGTCTTGCTGGGGTGGTGTTTCAGGGTTTAGGGCAGTGGTGTTCGGGCAGTGTAGGGGTCTTGCTGGGGGTGGTGTTTCAGGGTTTAGGGCAGTGCAGTGGTGTTCGGGCAGTGTAGGGGTCTTGCTGGGGGTAGTGTTTCAGGGTTTAGGGCAGTGCAGTGGTGTTCGTGCAGTGTAGGGGGTCGTGCTGGGGATGTTGTTTCAGGGTTTAGGGCAGTGCAGTAGTGTTCGGGCAGTGTAGGGGGTCGTGCAGGGGTGGTGTTTCAGGGTTTAGGGCAGTGCAGTGGTGTTCGGGCAGTGTAGGGGTCGTGCTGGGGTGGTGTTTCAGGGTTTAGGGCAGTGCAGTGGTGTTCAGTCAGTGTAGGGGGTCGTGCTGGGGGTAGTGTTTTAGGGTTTAGGGTAGTGCAGTGGTGCTTGTGTAGTGTAGGGGGTCATGCTGGGGGTAGTGTTTTAGGGTTTAGGGTAGTGCAGTGGTGTTTGTGTAGTGTAGGCAGTCATGTTTTAGGGTAGTGCAGTGGTGTTTGGGTAGTGTAGGGGGTCGTGCTGGGGTAGTGTTTTAGGATTTAGGTTAGTGCAGTGGTGTTTGGGTAGTGTAGGGGGTCGTGCTGGGGGTAGTGTTTTAGGGTTTAAGGTAGTGCAGTGGTGTTTGTGTCGTGTAGGGGGACGTGCTGGGGTAGTGTTTTAGGGTTTAGGGTAGTGCAGTGGTGCTTGTGTAGTGTAGGGGTCGTGCTGGGGGTAGTGTTTTAGGGTGTAGGGTAGTGCAGTGGTGTTTGTGTAGTGTAGGGGGTCATGTTTTAGGGTAGTGCAGTGGTGTTTGGGTAGTGTACGGGGTCATGCTGGGGGTAGTGTTTTAGGATTTAGGTTAGTGCAGTGGTGTTGGGGTAGTGTTTTAGGGTTTAGGGTAGTGCAGTGGTGTTTGTGTAGTGTAGGGGGTCATGCTGGGGGTAGTGTTTTAGGGTTTAGGATAGTGCAGTGGTGCTTGTGTAGTGTTGGGGGTCGTGCTGGGGTAGTGTTTTAGGGTTTAGGGTAGTGCAGTGGTGTTTTTGTAGTGTAGGGGGTCATGTTTTAAGATGCAACGCTCAATACCTGACCAGTCTGCACTACATAAAACTGCAAAAACTAAAAATAAAAAGTGTTTTGCACACTTTTGTCATTGGGCTATATGTGGGCTACATCTGGGTAATATTTGTGCTACATTTGGGCTCTTTTTCACTGGTGGCCATCTTGGAAGACTTCTTTGTTATGAAGTTTCCTAATTTCCTCATTTACTGCAGTCTCCTCAGTAGGAAATGCTTTCAGTTTTTTACTTTGATTCCATCAAGAAGGCATTCAGATGTGTCACACATTTTCCATAAATTCAGAATGTTAGCACTCTAGTTGTTCATTAGATCACTGTAGTAAAGCTACTGCTCACCAAGGAGTTAACTGGAAGTCTACTGCTGGTATTGAAAGTGATTGTTTCAGTCTGCATGTCCGAATTTTCTAATGAAATAGAAGAGGATTTGAGATCTCACTTAAAACATGCACTAAATTTTCTTTTTGCAGCACTAACCATAATTTCTATGGCAAAATGAACCCCCTCATTTTGTTCCTTTTTAAATTAAATGTTTTAAGTGTTACCAGTTTATTCCAATCAAGATGGCTTCAGGTGTGCCATACTTTTGTCATAAGTAAGGCTGTTAGCACTCTAGTTGTTCTTTAGAACACTCTGGGAAGCTGCAGTAGAACACAAAGGCATCAACTGACAGGCTGCTCCTGTTGAAATATAACAGGAAGATATTTGAGATCTCACTTAAAACATGTCCTAATTTTTCTTTCTACAGCACTAACCATAATTTCTATGGCAAAATGAACCCCTCATTTTGTTCCTTTTTAAATTAAATGTTTTAAGTGTTACCAGTTTATTCCAATCAAGATGGCTTCAGGTGTGCCATACTTTTGTCATAAGTAAGACTGTTAGCGCTCTAGTTGTTCTTTAGAACACTCTGGGAAGCTGCAGTAGAACACAAAGGCATCAACTGACAGGCTGCTCCTGTTGAAATATAACAGGAAGATATTTGAGATCACACTTGAAACATGTCCTAATTTTTCTTTCTACAGCACTAACCATAATTTCTATGACAAAATGAACCCCATCATTTTGTTCCTTTTTAAATTAAATGTTTTAAGTGTTACCAGTTTATTCCAATCAAGATGGCTTCAGGTGTGCCATACTTTTGTCATAAGTAAGACTGTTAGCGCTCTAGTTGTTCTTTAGAACACTCTGGGAAGCTGCAGTAGAACACAAAGGCATCAACTGACAGGCTGCTCCTGTTGAAATATAACAGGAAGATATTTGAGATCACACTTGAAACATGTCCTAATTTTTCTTTCCAGAGCACTAACCATAATTTCTATGACAAGATGAACCCCATCATTTTGTTCCTTTTTAAATTAAATGTTTTAAGTGTTACCAGTTTATTCCAATCAAGATGGCTTCAGGTGTGCCATACTTTTGTCATAAGTAAGGCTGTTAGCACTCTAGTTGTTCTTTAGAACACTCTGGGAAGCTGCAGTAGAACACAAAGGAATCAACTGACAGTCTCTGCCCTTGTTGGATGTACATGTTTTACTGAGAATGTCAGACTTCATTCTCACATGACTGAGAAAGATAATGTGAATTTACAGAAAATATGCTCTCATTTTAGCTTCTGGGGCACCTTCCAAAACTGTATGGGACAAGCATGTGAAAATAGTTTCCTCTCAAACATGATTCATGATATCCCAGCAGAAGGTTTTTCACAGGGTAAAATCACCTTAGAACACACCACAATTCCTGAAATTAGTATGGTACCATCAACAAATGAATTCTAATGTAACTAAAGTCTGTTATCACCCTTTATAGTTCTCCTTTTGGTAACCCTCAAAATCTTCGATTCACTACAATGCATTTCAATGGGGTACTATCATTTATATTGGTCCCAAGATGGCTGCCAGCAATTCCAGGATGAAGTGCTGACAGCCAATCAGATCTCACGATGACATGTGTGGTTAGGCTCCGCCCAGATATATATGTGTTTTTACTTTTGATTTTCTCAGCTACTACTGAACGGATTTACACCATTTAACAAAAGGGTTCTTTCTGAACCAAGAACTACCTCTTTGCCAAATTTGGTGTAATTCCGTTCAGCAGTTCGGGCTGTAGCCGTGTCTAAAGTTTCCTATGGGAAAATGAATGGGGAAAACACGTTTTGGGACCCCCTTTTTTCTCGGCCCCGCTGACTGAATCACCCTGAGACTTTCAGGGTAGGAGCGGACCCGAGCGGGCCATAAAGTTTGAAAATTTCGCGAAGATTCGTTAACCGACGCAAGAGTTATTTCAACTAGAATGTCGCGGATTTCCTATGGAAAATAGGTCCTAACTATAACTATCTACTGGCGACCGCCAGTAGATAATATATATATATATATTACCTACTGGCGGTCGCCAGTAGGTAGTTATAGTTAGGACCTAGTTTCCAAAGGAAAAGCGATTTTTGTTTTCCGAATAACTTTGGTGCCGGTTGACGAATCTTCGAAATTTTCAAAACTACTGATCAGCTCCGGTTAGCTCCTGTTTTGGAAGTTTTGGGGTGATTCACCAAACGGGGGACGAGAAAAAAGGGGGGTCCCAAACAATGTTCCCTTTAATTTTTTTCCTCTGTGTGCGGCAGTGTAGGGTCTCTGTGCGCTGCAGCCATGGCTATGCGCGCCAGGAACCACACCACGTGTGTGTGCAGCGCCATATATCACTCCAAACTTTTGATTAAAACCCTAGCAGCCCAGCTCTGTTAAGAAGAGAAATGTTATTCCTCTGTCTGATGTAACATTTCCTATACATTGATTTACACACTATGATTCAGTGTCTCTGGGTAATGTGTATGCGATGTAAAGTGCTTAACATCTTACACTGGTATGAGTGGCGCTATTAAACAAAATAAATATGAAAGAGAGAGGGGTTATGGAGACTTGAGGGGCACTGTTAAAGGTTGGTAATGAGAGTATCCGTGGCGGAGGTGGTCATTGGGGCGCCAACAAACTTTGTCACAGCAGGCGCCACCAGCACTAAAGCCAGCCCTGTTCAAATGGCACTAATAATTACAGTGAAATTATGAAAACATCCCACATTGCAATTTGAAACCTTGGCAGCTACGTTGCTGCATTTCTTTTCTTAATAGGGTTGAGCTGCGGGGTGATTGTGTGCATTTGTTAAGGTTTTCGTGTTAATTGCAGCTCATGATGGGTCCTGCGATTAACATGAAAACTTTAAAAAATGCACAGGGACATCTTAAGGATTTTGAATGCCCTGGGCCAAACTTATTTCTTGGGCCCCTGATTAGAACAGCTTTGGATTTATGATCCAATTTCAGCTTTTTCATGTCCTTTTTGGGCAGGTCACTGACACTGCAGAGGCACACTGGTCCAAATTCTAAATGTGCTTCCATCTAATATTCAGGGATAATGGTATGTGTTTTTAAAATTGTAACATAGCCTGAAGGAAAAGGAGAGGAGACTAGTGAGAAATAGGATTTTGTGGCGGAGAAAGGGGGAGAGAGGAACAAAGTAGAAAAAAAGTCAGGGTGCAAAGACGTGAAATGGGGAAGGGGGTAATGGAGAAATTGGTAAGAGAGGGATGAAAGAGAAAGGCAGCCAGAGGCTTTGGAGAACTGGGAGGGAGAACGGAGAATGGAAAACCGGTAAGAGAGAAAGCAAAGAACAGGTAGTGAGAGGGTAATGGAGATAAGAATGGGATGGGGAGAAAGGGAAAGTGGGTAAACGTGGAGCGGGACTGATATGAGTAAGAAGAAAAACAAATAGATATCTGGGAGCCTACTGAAACCCTACTGAAATTTGATTAGCGGCCAACACTTCAACCAGGAAGTGTTGGCAGCCATCTTGGGATTCAGTTAAACTGAGTCCCACAAACAAATGTTTAAAAAAATGAAAAGGGGCAGGGTAGAAACATCCTGCCCCCCTAGTTCTCTTGGGGGGTCCCACTGGGACTCCCCAGGGCCCAAAACATGTTTTATAAAAGTTTTCAGTGTGATCCATGGATCTGGTTGAAAATTAAAACAAAATGAAGCATAGTCATCCCGTGTTTCATTATTAATTGGCCCCTGGGTGGGCCAGGTCCCAGGGGCATTGTAGAAGCAAAGAGGGGGGTGCATGAGCCCCCCTCTTGGGGCTTATTATGCCCCGGGGACCATCATGGAAATAATAATTGGGGGTTGCCCTGATGGCAACCCTGTGCCCTGGGGAATGCCACCTCACCAGGGCAAAAAGTGACTTTTAATTTGGGAGGCCCACCTGCCTCCCCTGCAACCCCAGGGATCGACACCTCCCAGGGAAAAAGAAAACATTAATTTGGGGGCTGCATGGCCCCCACAGCCCTGGGGATGGCTACCTCCCCAGGCAACACTTTAAAATGAAATATGGGGGCTGTGTAGTCCAATGGAGGGAGTCAGCACAACCCCCCTTCTGGAGCCCTAGGTGGTCCTGGGGACAGGCAACTCCAGCAATGTCCCGGGGTGCCCACCCCAGGGACATTGCAGTTTGCTATGGTGCTCCCGCCAAGCCATAGCAAACACTGCTCTGCTTTGAACAAGTGACTTGCTCAAAATGGAGCACACTTTGCTTTTACACACAGGGAGCTGCATGTTAGCAGATCCCTGTGCATGTTAGCAGATCCCTATGTGTAAATGCAATGCTGGGTCCCACAGGAGGTGGGGAGCCGGCAGGGACCACGGTGGCTTTCAGGCCCCGCGGTCCGTAATGTTTAAAAAGTAGGTGCCCTCGATGGGGCCAGGGCACCCACACAACAGGCCGGGCCCAAGGGGATGAGGTCCCCAGGGCCGAAATCGTCCCGGGAGGGGGGCCTCATGGCCCTCCTCCCTGTTTAAAAAAAATAAAAAAGAGGGCAGGCCCTGGGGGATGGGGTCCCTGGGGGTGACAATTGCCCTAGAGGGGGGCCCTTGGCCCCTCCCTTTGAATAAAAATAAATAAACAAAAAGAAAAGGCTGGGCCTTGGTCAATGGGGCCCAATGGGGCTGAAATCGCCCTGTGTGGTCCCCCTCCCCCATTGTAAAAAGACCTGCTCCGAGGCCAAAAACAGCCCAAGGCAGGTCAGCAATGTAGCCCCCTTCCTTAAAAAAAAAGAAAAAAACCTTTGCAAGATGCAAGAGGCCATGCCCCATTTCCCACCACTCTGCAAACGCGACACCTAATCACTCACTTATACAGTCAGTCACGCAGCCACTGAATCCTCCATAGAGGCACTTATACACCCACTGATTCACCAATAGACCTTGGTATATTTAACACTCATAAACTTTTTAAAAACATTCAGAGTCACTGGATGAAATCATCAGTGATGTTATTTGGGATGCCATCAGTGATGTCACTGACCATGTTATGAGTGATGCTATATGTGAGGTCATAAGCAGTGCATTGCGGGCTGCGAGTTACAGTTAACTCAGCTAACTATAACTGCTGAATTTCTCTCGTTTTGTACGAGTGACGTCAGCCTAACAATGACCTCCCTGTAACGTTTTTTTTTATAGCGAATATGTATGTATATATATATATATTCACTGAAAAAACCTTAGGTTTTAGGGACAGTTATAGTTAGTTGGACATTTCACTCGTACAAAACCATAGAAATTCCCCCGTTATAGTTAGTTCAGCTAACTATAACTCGCGCCCCCGCAATGCACTGCTGATGACGTCACATATTACATCACTCATGACATGGTCAGTGACATCACTTATGACATCACTGATGACATCTCAAATGACATCACTGATGACATCATCCAGTGACTGTGTGTTTCTGTAAAGTTTAAATATTTTTAATATATATAGGGAAAGGCGTATTGAAGAATGAGTGGGTGTATAAGTGTCTGTATGGATGATTTAGTAGGTGCGTGACTAACTCTATAAGTGAGTGATTAAACGTATCTTACTGAATGCATGGGTTAGTGACTAAACTGGGTGAATGTCTGTATCCGTCTGTCTGTTGCTGTGTAAGTGGCTGCATGGGTTTGTGAATAGCTACATGAGTGTCTATATGAGTTATTGATTGGTTGTCTGAGTATCTGTATGGGTGCCTGAGAATTTGTGTGGGTGGGGTGTGTGCGACTCTGTGCATAGATGTGTGAGTGGGTTATTCACTGGGTGGATGGTTTCAAGAGTGCATCTGTGATAGACTGTATGGGTGGGTAAGTGAGTGAATGTATGTCCCAGTGGTACATGTGTGAGTAACTACATATGTGAAAGGCAGTATATATGTGTGTTGGAGTATATAAATAGCTATAAGCGAGAGTGTGTGATTGTGAGAGTGACTGTATGGATGAGTGTGTGCTTGTATCAGTGATTGTATAAGAGCGTAAGAATGTGCTAGTATTTGTATGAGTAAGTGAGCTAGTGTGTGGATAACTGTATAGGTGAGTAAATGGCAGTGTGTTTAATTATTTGCATGACTGACTAGGTGTGTGAGTACCTGTATGGATTAGTGGCGGTGTTTGAGTGTCTATATAGGAGTATGAGTGCATATGATAGTCCTTTACTGAGTGACCGTAAGTATGAGTGACTGTACGGGTGAGTGAGTGGATGTGTGTGTAGACCTAAGAATCAGTGAGTGGGTATTTAGTTATTGGTGTTGGAGTGTCTATGATTTTGCGAATGGCAGTCTGTAATTTAGAGTGGGTGTATCAAAGGTTATATTAGGGTGTGAGGAGGTGCATCAGATTATCACGTGGATGATGTCATCAGTGATGTCATCAGTGATGTCATTTGAGATGTCATCAGTGATGTCATCAGTGATGTCACTGACCATGTCATGAGTGATGTATAATGTGACGTCATCAGCAGTGCATTGCGGGGGCGCGAGTTACAGTTAGCTGAACTAACTATAACGGGGGAATTTCACGGGTTTTGTACGAGTGCAATGTCCAACTAACTATAACTGTCCCTAAAACCTATGGTTTTTTCAGTGAATTTGTAAGGTTTTTTAAATGCTAATTTCTAACTATAATGTGCCTGAAACCTATGGTTTTTTCAGTGAATTTCAAAAGTTTTTTAAATGCTAATTCCTAACTATAACATGTCTGAAACCTATGGTTTTTTTCAGTGAATTTCAAAGGTTTTGTAAATGACAATTTTTAAATGTATTAATTGTTATATTTATTTTTTTGATACTGATTTACTACATTTTTTTAAACTATTTATTTTTAGATATTTTATTTTTTAAATTACATTGTAATTACATTATACATTACATTACAAAATATACTTTCTCAGAATGAATTACTTTAGTTTAAATACTTTGCAAATAGGCAATAGACTTTTAAGTACAGTAGTTACAGTTGTTGCAATGGGCAACACAATTTCAAACACAATGCAACATTGAGCTCAATGTGAATTTCTACTTAAATGCAATTAGTTACTTTATGGATTACTTTTCTAACCACAGGACTGGATCCTAGATTCAGTCCTGAGACATCTCCTGTAAACAGTTGAGTAAAAGCGTTTTGGTTACAGTAGTGATTTTTAAGGAATATTATTGTATTTTAAAAGTTGACACTTTGAAACTTTTTCACATAGAATCACCAATGTTATCCTTTGGGAGGAAATTCACTTAGCAGGTAAGTAGTGTTATTGTTACTTTTTCTTACTCAGTGGTGGATCCTGGATCCAGCACTGGTGCATCTCCTGTAAACAGTTGAAAGAATGCGTTTAAGTCATACAGGCGATTTTTAAGGAATATTTGTAGTTTGTGAAAATCGACACTTTGAAACTTTTCTGCTGAAAACCAGACAATGGATTCCTATGGAAGGAAATACAAGTTACTGGTAAGTACGGTTAGAATTACTTTTTAGGGTCAGTGCTGGGCTAAAAGATGCAGCACTGGGTTCTCTCCTGATAACAGGTGAGTAAATCGGAATTCGTAGTTCTGCTGATTTTAGAGGAATATTTGTATGTTTCAAAAATCGACACTTAGAAACTTTTTCAGCAAAAAGCAGGCAATGGTATCCTATGGAAGGAAATTCAAGTTACTGGTAAGTACGGTTAAAATTACTTTTCAGGATCAGTACTGGGCTCAAAGATGCAGCACTGAGGTCTCTCCTGATAACAGGTGAGTAAATCGGAATTCGTATTTCGGCTGATTTAGATGAATATATTAAAGTTCCAAAACTCCACACTTTGAAGAATTTCCAAGTGAAACTATTCAATGTTAGCCTATGGAAGGAAAATCAAGTTACTGTAAGTACGGTTAGAATTACTTTTCAGGATCAGTACTTGGCTGAAAGTTGCCGCACTGAGGTCTCTCCTGATAACAGGTGAGTAAATCGGAATTCGTATTTCGGCTGATTTTAGAGGAATATTTTAAAGTTCCAAAACTCCACACTTAGAAGAATTTCCAAGTGAAACCAGTCAATGTTAGCCTATGGAAGGAAATTCAAGTTACTGGTAAGTACGGTTAAAATTACTTTTCAGGACCAGTACTGGGCTGAAAGATACAGCACTGAGGTCTCTCCTGATAACAGGTGAGTAAATCGGAATTTGTATTTCGGATGATTTTAGAAGAATATTTGCACAATGGTGAAGGGAGGGGCGGGGCCTGAGGTGACATCTGTGCAAACGCGCCCCGTGGCGCGTTTTAAGTTGAGGGATTAAGTCCCCTTGAATCCTGAGGGTCCCTAGGGGCCAACTAGCCCACCAGGAACCTCCAATATGCGCCAGGGGCTGCGTTGCAGAGACGTGTAGAGAGGCCACACCCCTTTTACACCTCTCTGCAACGCAGCTCTGTGGCGCTTTCTGGATGTACCTGTTGGGCTAGTTGGCCCCAGAGACCCTCAGGATTGAAGGGATTTAATTCCCCATCTTAAAACGCGCCACGGGGCCTGTTTGCACACATGTCACCTGAAGCCCCGCCCTCCCTTCACCACTGTGCAAACACGCCCGTGGCGCGTTTTAAGCTGGGGGATTAAGTCCCCTTGAATCCTGAGGGTCCCCGGAGTCCAACTAGCCCACCATATACCTCCAAAAGCGCCACAGAGCTGCGTTGCAGAGAGGTGTAAAGGGGTGTGGCCTCTCTACACGTCTCTGCAACGCAGCCCCTGGCGCATATTGGAGGTTCCTGGTGGGCTAGTTGGCCCCCAGGGACCCCCAGTATTCAAGGGGATTCGTTCCCCCTCTGGAAATGCGCCAGGGCGCGTTTGCAGAGTGGTGAAGGAAGGGGCGGGGCCTGCGGGCCCGATCGTTTTTTTTTTGTCCCTGAAGAGGGCTGTGTGGCCCCCTTCCTTTTTCCTGTTTTTGGGCCCTGGGGACCCCATCCCCCAGGGCCTTTCCCCTTTTCTAAAATTTAATTTAAAAAAAAAAAAACGGGAAGGGGGCCACGTGGCCCCCCTTCCCTGGGCCTGTATTGGCCCCGGGGACCCCATCCCCCGGGGCATGGCCTTTTTTTTTTTTTCTTGGGAGGGGGGCTGCGTGGCCCCCTTCCTCTGGCCATTTAAGGCCCCCGGGACCCCATCCCCCAGGGCCGGCATTTCCATTTTTTTAAAAAAAAATTTATTTTTATTTTTTGGGGAGGGGGGCCGCGTGGCCTCCCTCCTGGGCAACTACTTGCCCCGGGGACCCCATCCCCCGGGGCTGGCCCTCTCCGTTGGGGACTGTGGGGGGGTCCCCAATCCCCCCACAGTCCCGCCGGCTCCCCACGTCCCTTGGGTTCCGGCATTGCTTTTCCACATGGGGAGCAGCTGACATGCTGCTCCCCATGTGGAAAGCTAATGTGCTTTGGATATTGGAAGAGAGAGCAGGTTTCCCTGCTCTCTCTTCCAATATCCAAAGCAGTTTGCTATGGCAGGACGGGGCCGCGAGGCTCCCGTCCTGCCATAGCAAACTACAGTGTCCCGGGGGTAGGCACCCGGGACACTGCAGGAGCCAGCCCTGGGGGTGGCGGTCCCCAGGGCCATCAAGGGCTCCAGGAGGGGGCCACGCGGCCCCCCTCCTACATCAGCACAGCCCGGGGAGGTGGTGGTCCCCGGAGCTTCGGGGTCCAAAACGGACCCCCATTTTAATTTGTTAGTGCCCCGGGAGGTGGCGGTCCCGGGGCGTGTGGGGGCTGGAGCCCCCACACAGGTTGTTCAATAATAAAAAAAAGCCCCGGGAGGTGGTGGTCCCCGGGGCTGCGGGAGGGCTCAGAGCCCTCCCGCACCATTCTTAAAAAAGCCCCGGGGTGGCGGTCCCGGGGCTTGGGGGGCCCTTTGAGGCCCCCACACATAAAATTAAACCCCCACCATGCCCCCGGGACTTGGGCCACCCGGGGGCAAAATACTGTCGAGCGCGGAGACCGCGCTTCGATTTTTCTGCAGGATTCGCGCACCCTGAGCGCATCCTGCCGATTTTTTTTTTAATTTTTTTTTTTTTTGCCCAGGGGGTCCTTGTGGGACCCCTGAGCAAACCTAGGGGTCAGGGTGTTTCTACCCTGCCCCCTTTGTGCGCTTTGCGCACTTGTTTCTGTCCCTCGGTTCTACCGAGGGACAAAATGGCTGCCAACATTTCCTGAATCGGAATGTTGACAGCCAGCTGACAGCCAATTAACATGCAGCTCGTGATCGGGACGGTGCGCGCAGGGTGCGCTGAGGGTACACGGACCCTACTCGGCCATAGATATCACTAACTTTTTACTTTTCATTTTCTCAGCAACTACTGAACGGATTTACACCATTTAACAAAAGGGTTCTTTCTGAACCAAGAACTACCTCTTTGCCAAATTTGGTGTAATTCCGTTCAGCAGTTCGGGCTGTAGCCGTGTCTAAAGTTTCCTATGGAAAAGTGCATGGGGAAAACATGTTTTGGGACCCCCCTTTTTTCTCGGCCCCCGCTTGACGAATCCCCCCGAGACTTTCAGGGTAGGAGCGGACCGGAGCGGGCCACAAAGTTTGAAAATTTCGCGAAGATACGTCAACTGGCAAGAGAGTTATTTCAAATAGAATGTCGCGGATTTCCTATGGATAATAGGTTGTAACTATAACTATCTACTGGCGACCGCCAGTAGATAATATGTGTGTGTATGTATATATACATATATACAGGTGGCACGTTTGCAGAGAGGTGGAGAAAAAGGCCATGGACTCTGACCACCTCTCAGCTATCCCACTGTGTGGGGCATACTGGAGGTCACAGGAGGTCTTGTTGGCCCCAAAGGACTCTCAGCAGCCAAGGAGACGTTATCCCCCAACCAGGAGCATGCCAGAAGGTGCATTTGCTAAGTAATGGAGGAAGAGGGCAGGGCCTCCCATGAGTTGCTGGCTTTTTTTCTTTCTTTTTTGAGAAGGGGGACGTGTGGCCCCCCTTCCCTTGACCATTTTGGGCCCTGGGACCGATCCTTTTTAAAATTATTTTTAGCATAAAAACTGGAGGTTTGTTGATTTCGGCTTTGGGGATCCCATCCCCCAGGGCATGGCCTTGATTTTTTTTTTTTTTTATACTTTAAAGGGAGGGGGTAAGTGCCCCCCCTTCCGGGCCATTTCGGCCCCAGGGACCCAAGGGCCAGGCCTTCATCATTTTTTTTTAACAGCACGGCCCTCCTCCTGTGGTCAATATTTCCCCAGGGACCTCCTTCCACCTCGTTGGGGACCACGGGGAGAATGAAGGACCCCACGGTCCCTGCCAGCTCTCCACCTGCTGCAGCATTGCTTTTGGACAGAGAGAGCTGCAAGCATGCAGCTCCCTCTGTCCAAAAGCAATTTTGCTCCACTTTGTGGAAGCAAGAGCATTTTCTCTTCTCGCTTGCATGAAGTGGATCAGAGTTTGCTATGGCTTGGCAGGAGCAGTAATGCTCCTGCCAAGCTACAGCAAACTGCAATGTCCTGGGGGTGGGCACCCTGGACATTGCTGGAGCCGGCCCTAGGGGATGGCGGTCCCCAGGGCCATGTAGGGCTCCTGGAGGGGGACCCCGTAGCCCCCCCTCCTTGTGGCCCCCTCTTTTATTCAGATTTGCCCCAGGGAGGTGGTGGTCCTCAGGGCAGGGGATCCACAATGGACCCCCTTAATTATTGTATGTGTGCCTCAGGGAGGTGGCGGTACCTGGGGCTGCTGTGGGGGCTGGAGCCTTCCCACGCTTTGTTATTTATTTTAGGCCCAGGGAGGTGGTGATCCCCAGGACAAGGGGTGGTCTATGAGCCCCCCATACCATGTAAATTAGCCCCAGGGAGGTGGTGGTCCCCGGGGTGGGGTGTCTGCTAGGCCCCCCATATTGTTTAAATTAGCCCCAGGGTGGTGCGGCCCCCAGGGCAGGGGGGACCACGAAGCCCCCCCAGATAATCATAAATAGCCCCAGGGAGGTGGCGGTCCCTGGGGTTGTGGGCAGGCCCAGTGGGCCCTCCCACATTCATAACAAAAACTGCCCCAGGCAGGTGGTGGTCCCCGGGGCTTTGAATAGCCCAAACAGGAGGGCCCCGTGTGCCCCCTCCTATATTTATGATATGCCCCTGGGACCTGGCCCACCTGGGGGTTATTGTAAAGCAAGTGCGGGAGCTTGCACTTGCTTTTTAAAATAATTGTTGCTGTGAATTCATGAATATCGCGATTTCGTGGCAATTTATTTTTAAAAATGCATTTATGCCATGGTGGAGTACCAGGCGGACACCAAGACCACGGCTTGGGGGTCGAGGTATTCCTACCCTGCCCCCTCTTCTTTATTTTCACTTTTTGGGGGGACTCGATGAAGCCACGTCCCAAGATGGCAGCCAACACTTGGTTGAAGTGTTGGCAGCCAATCAAAGCAGTGCATTTCCCTGCACAAGCTTTTTGCAAAGGCTTCGCGGCCAGAGATATATTTATAATTTTCAACTTAAATTTATCAACAACTACTGAACGGATTTATACCAAGTAACAAAAAGCACAATCTGCATAACAACAGCTACCTTTCTGCTAAATTTGGTGTAATTCTGTTCAGCGGGTCTGGCTGTAGGTTCGACAACTCGTTCCTATAGGAATTAACATTACAAACTCACCCTTTTTTCACCCCTATTTCTCGGTCCCCACTGCATGGATCATCCCCAACCTTTCCATGACACACAGAACCTACTTTGACAATGTTCCGTGAAAATTTCATGAAGATTGGTAAAACTACGCCAAGGTTATAGGCAAGTCAAAAAATGCTTTTCCTATGGAAACTAGGTCCTAACTATAAGTACCTACTGGTGACCGCCAGTAGGTAATGCATATATAGAGAAAGAGCGAGAGAGACAGAATCATTTTTCTAAAAATAATATATACATTTCAAATACCAAATTAAATAAAAAAATACAATTAAATAACAATATTAAAAATAATATAAATATGTTCTTATGAACATTAGGAAACCTGTTGGAGTCTGGAATGTTTAGATTTGCTATTCCCACTCCAATTTACGCAACCGTAAAAAAGACGCAGGACTTCTAAGGGGTTCAATTTACTATTCACTCTCCAGTCTAAGCAATAGAAGAGAAACTTTTGGATTCTGATAGGGTTGGATTTACTACTCCCAGTCCAATCTAAGAAACAATAAGGAATTTGTTGAACTTCGAGGAAGTTAAATTAACTATTCCTACTCCAATCTAAAAAACAATAGGGAAACTTAGGGACTTCGGAGAGGTTACATTTACTATTCCTACTCCAATGTAAGAAATAGTAGAGAAAGGATTACATATAGCATTCCAACTCATAAATACTTACATGAAATTAAATCACTTCCCTGCCTAAAAAACAAAAAACCACAAGCAACCCATAAAAAAAAAATCCTTAAAGAAGATATTACATAACTAAAAGAAATAATATTTATAGCAGATAAAATAAAAAATACCTTTTTACAAATGTTCATATTGAAAACATGTAGTAATGAATCAATTTAAAAAAATCAAATAAAACAAATTATGTCATGATAAATAATCAATTATAAATATACATAATTAATTATAAATAAAACATTAATCAAGATTTACAGCTAATTTAAAAAAAAACCTATAATTTAAATAGTGTCCTACCTTATTTCCCTACAAACCTAACAACTGGCTACTAAATTATAAATTATTAACAAAAGTATAAAAATTCAAATACATTATAATATACAAATGAAACTTAAAAAAATGAAAAGTAAATAATTAAACAATTTAAAAAGAATTAAGCGATTTTGGCGGCATGGCCTGACTGAGCATAGAGTAGGACGTTACTTGTAGAATCTCCGGGATCCCGTCAGCCCCAGCTCAGACATCCCTAATATCCTTTTGACCCTTCAGTCTTGTCGGGCGGACCCACCGGGGGCAGAGTGAACAGCTGCAGACTCGCTTCACTCCCAACCTCTGTCACCGGGGAAAAAACGTACTCAGTGGGTCTTGTCCCGGCGTCAATGCCATCATCTGCAGGTCTCCAAGCCTCATGTGGGGACAGCCCAATCTGCTGGGGATGCACGCACTGGCAAATTAACAGAAAACTCAACAGCCCTGCTGACAGGCAGTAGAAGCGGAGGCTCCCCCCATTGGGTGATCGAAGAGACTGAGCCCTGAGTGCAAGAAGGGCGCTGGCCTGCATCACAGTTTCGAGAAGGGGCAGGCCACCAGCTTACTTTACACCTGAAGCACTGCTTGGGCTCTGCCACCGGACACCCTTGGATCCTCTGTGGGCTCTCCGCTACACTGAGCCCCCACCACAGCACTGCCCATCATCTCCTAGCTATCCCTTTGATAACTTTCATAGAGAGGGACAGTACTCTGAGTGTCCCCGGCCCTGATCGGTGGTGCACCTTCTTTCTACCGGAGCCTGCCACCTGCATGCAGCCTGAACTTTACAACCCGGTGCAGCAGCAGCAGGAATGACTGCCCGGGCAGCCCGCAGTGACTACAATACCTCCTCTGACATTTGTGGTAGAAATTGGGAGCAGTAAGGCACTGTGACGCTGCGTGACACTGGCATGATGGATGCCCTCCGGTGGGGCCCATGCCCACACACCATTTGACCTGTTTTCAGTGGTGCCCACCTGAGCCTACCGCAGGACCTCTAGGGTCAGACCTGGCCAGCGTTTGTTGCTTGTGTCCCATACCCTCACTACCAAGGAGGATAGTGAACTATGCGACTACTGCCTGTGGGCCATGGCTCCGTTGCTGGGCCTGTCGGCGGTCCGGACTAATTGAACAGTGATCCCCTTCCCGGGGCTGTAGCACCATATTCTGGAATCATCATAGAGCTGCACAACGGTGGAAATACTCTCAGCACCTGTTGTCTCTCCTCACTCAAGCTCCTGAGTGGTCAGTGCAGCACCCAGGATTGCCTGAGCTCAATACTGCTCACTGTCACATCTTCTTGGGGCCCTCCATTACTGTGGAGACACCTGGCAGCCCCACTGGTGAATGCCCTCCCTGCCAATTTATAGTTGGTGAGCTTTTTTTGTGGACTGTTTGTCCTCCCTTTCTGCCACCCAGCCTGCTCTACCATGCTGTTTGGGGTTCATGTTGTGGAGCCTCTTCCCCTCTGAGAAAAACCACTAAGCTTGAGCTGCTGGGGCTGCTCCCTGCAGCATTGGGGACGACTTCTCCTGGACGTACTTTGGCTGCTCACCCTCCTGCTATGCTCAGGTTGGACCCACGAGCCTCAGATCTAGCCATGACCTCTCTCATCTGGTCTGCTCACATGCCTCTTCCTGTAAAGACTACTGAGTCCGGGGAGCTATACTGACTCCCTATGTCATGATTCCTGAGTAGCCTGGGACTCTTCATTGTCCAGGATTCACCCTCCTTGCTGCCCACTGACCCACGGGAGTGGTGAGGACCTGGCTCTGTATGACGACCTGGAATCTGCCTTACCCGTTTTACCTGTTACTACATATACTTCCACCACCCCAGCAGAGGCATCCTCATGAGCTTTATACCTGCTTAACATGCCCTGGAACAAACCCTCGCTAGGCAGCTCAGTTGTGTCCCTAAGGTCCAAAACCTCCTCAGCAAAAATGAGTGGCAGGAGTGAGCCGCCCTCACAGGTGTCCGGGGAATTATCCACTCTCCCAATCACAAAGGACTACTAATTTGAAATGTTTCTGAATGACATGTGTATAGAAATAGGCTCTTTCAAATCTGACTTCAAAAGCTGCATCCAGGATCTTTGCAAGAATGTTACTGAAGTGGGAGCACGTATGGACGACTTGGAGAGACTGTGGCATTATCTCCAGCCGGGAGTGAGAGATTACTCTTTTGATTCCCATGTGCACCACTCTTACTCTTGTATCGACAGTGGGCCCGATTCACAAAAGTAATCTGAGACAAAATCCTAACTTTACGACTTTCGGTATTCACAAAAGGCATTTAGGAGTAGTAAAGTTAGGATTTTGTCTTAAGTTTGTCTTAAGTTTTGGTCTTAAGACAAAATCCTAACTTAAATTAAACTTAAGTTAAACTTAAATTAGGATTTTGTCTTAAGTTTGTCTTAAGTTTTGGTCTTAAGACAAAATCCTAACTTAAGTTTAACTTAACTTAAGTTTAACTTAAGTTAGGATTTTGTCTTAAGACCAAAAAATAAAGGGAAGCAAGACGTTGACAAGTCTCAGCAGTTGTCAGGAACCTCTCAGGAATCTGGGCTACAGAATACCTGTGTGTACTGGACTTGCCACCTTGCTTATCAAATGCATATTCTAATCAAACCTAATTGCATTATTGGTGAACAAATCTACTTATGGAATTGTCTCTGATTTGTCCTATAAATTGATATATTCTGATTTCTATGTTTTTCTTGCCTGAAAACCTAATTTCCTGTTTAAAAAATGATTTTGGTTCAACTTCTAAATAAAGATCCAAGCTGTCTCACTTTGCGTGGCTGGCCTATTAATATTTGAAAACAAATGTTAATTTCTAGTTAAATTTTCAGTCATTAAAATACTCCTGAGGACTTTATTAGGCTCTAGTTTTTGGCCGTTTATGTGACAATTTTTTCTTGTTTCGGTGCGTTTAAGAAAATTGTTAGCTGTGGAACTAAAACAAAAATTACACAAACCATTAATGAGATTTTACAAAAGAGAATGGAATAGAACAGAATAGAATCACTGATAGGATTGTTCAGTGAGTCAAGCACCCCTTGCTTGGATTTGCATGTAACCTAAAGTTTAAAAGTTCAAAGACAGTTACAGATAACTCAACCATTCATTGTGTCGAGGTTTATAAATTGAATTTCAATAAAACACCTATTACAACAGTTGCCTGAAAACTGTATTGGTAATATAGCACCCAGAATGACTGATATCACAATGTTAAGTATCTCTGGTGTGAGGTATTACAACAATATTCTGAGTTTTAGTGCATTTAGTGGAGAATAACCTGCAGGTATAACTGTGTGCACACACCGATTCCAGTATGTTTTTCCCTCATTCTGCAGCGTTTGCCATGATTGCATTCTGCCTACCTTTAGGAGGCGAAATGTGTCATAGGAAAATTTGATTGTACAGGTTTTTCTGCACATTTCGTAATATGGACAGCAACTCCTTGTCATCGGTTAAATCAGGTTTTATGAGACAGGTTTTTAATGAGGAGCTAGCCTGGTTAATAAGGGTGTCTATTATTCACAATGCTAATTACAAATTCAAGTATGGTATAAGATATCTACATATATTCAAGTGATATGAATAAATGATAAATATTAAATACCAGCTTCATAAATATTGAAACTATGAAACTGGTTGGGTAAGTTTTGTTGGCTACTTTTAGAATTTTTAACAGTCAATCGCTACTCACACAGCAATAAAACTGCTGCATTACATTGCCTTCCTACAGTTCTTGTACTAATTGTAGATTAAAGCAGAAGTATAACATCAGCATTTGTTGCCGAACTAAATGCCGGGACAAAGTTCAGAGTTAAAAAGTCACAAGTTTTCCACTCAATACATATATAACAGAACAGCATTTTATTAATATCTCTCAAAGTTGTTTGAAAATCTTTACGCTCATAACTTAAAAGATTGGACTCTTTTGCAAAAAGTTGTTTCATTTATTCTTTATAGTCTGACGTAAAACAATTATAGTGTAGGCCCTTAATTCTTAAAAACTTATAAAAATATAGATAACTTAAAAACGTTTTGGGTTGTTTGCTGTAGAAGTACAATTGCCCATCTAACCAAATCTTTGGAAAATGGAACCACAGATTCTAGTGCAGCGCTCAAAAAAGACATGTCTTAGAAGAATTTCTGAAAAGTTTTAAAGAATTGCATTTGCACCAGGAGTGACTGTTAAGAATATCTAACCAGATCTCTCTCAAACTAGTCTTTATCTAGAAACAAGTCCACACAGTTCTCCCAAACGGATAAAACACTGTACCAAAAGTCACAGACAGAGCAAAAGATTGAGGGGCAGATTTCCTAAGAATCCATGGAGCGCAGTGTAGCAAGGCAAGCTGCTGTGCTGCATTGTGTGAATGTGAGAGCTGATGAATGCTTTATTTACAAAGATATGGTGCTCCTCAGCTCTCTCTCAGTACAGCCACACTTGTGGCTATCTACCACCAACACAGGCACACTTTCACCATGTTGCAAGGGTGCCTGCGTTATGGGCAGTATTGGTTTAGTGCATGATGGTATACCTTCCTTCACAAAAACAACACAAAGAGGCATTTTCCTCTTTCTATGTGTGATGCAATATGCATCACACATAGGAAGAGGAAGTAACAAGGAGAAATAAACATATTTTTCCTAGTTACGCCTTTCTATGGTATGCTGAGCGATTTTGCACAATTCCAGCTTTACAAACCTCAGTAAATCTGGATTGCATAAACTCCTAGGGTGGATGCATGGGAACTACCCATGCTCCCTCCATGGAAAGTCTGCCACTAAGAAATGTATTGCAACACAGTGCATGCTGCTGCATTTCCTTACATGTCTTTACAAAGCCACGCAAAACCAATCAAATCAGGCTTGGCGAAGCTTTGTTAATCCCAAGTAAGCCTTCACATTGCCTTACATCGCCTTGCGCAACACAAGGGTGACGCAAGGGCTTAGTAAATCTGGGCCTTAATATACAGGCACCAGGAGACACTGGGAGACACAGGCATAAAGAGAGAGAAATACTGGGAGATGTGGACACATTGAGACACCTATATAAGGAGAAACTAGGGGACACAGGAAATAGGAAACACAAATATTAGAACTCAAATGATGACTTAGTGCCATTAGGAGCTCCGGAGAGGAACTAGAATACACTTAGAGGCATGGGACTCTGAGATGTACTGGAATCAACCCTGCAACATTTGGAGATACATAATATTACACAATTCGTGTTCACAGCTGCAAATGGTGTCCCCTGCACTACCCCTCTTCAATCATGAGTTCAGAAGTGCGTACTTGCAACCTAGCCTTTGCAAAAAGTATCCCAGTAATAAGCATACATCCATGTGCTATATCTAGGTTGTGTTCAGTTGCTGGGGTCACTCGAATGGACCTCTCATGCTGAAATGTGTTGAGTCAATCATTTAGTACCTGTCTAAACTATCACTTCATCCTGCAAAAATCATCTTAACTATAATATGTATGCATTAACATGTCACTGTAAACTTGAACTAATGTGTACATAATAAATGTATGTTCTGCCCTGCATTGTTCATCAACCATCATCTTCATGCCAAAATCACATTTATCTCTACCACAATAGACGAATGTCCTATGTTGTTGAGTACAGCAATGGTTTTTAATGTTTTTGACTTCTGTGGACACCCACTTAATCGTTATTGAAATCCGGGGCTCCCCAATGAATCATTATTAGAATTCAGGAACCTCCACAGAGGCATTATTGCAAGCCGTGGACCCCCACCTAAGAAATTTCGATGATTTGAACTGCAAAACAATATATCAAAATACAGACACAGTCATTCATCAAACAAGTACACAAATTATGAAATATTTTAATTTATTCACAGGGAAATATGAAAAATGAAAATGTTAACTTTAATGGGTAAGTTGGAGGGCTCCTAAATTCTAAATCGAGATCACCAATCAACCATATTATATTCTGTTTGATGCACTTGGACTGCTCCCATGAATCAATCTGAGGATACCAATTACATTTTTATCCTTTATGTTCCATCATATTTACAAAACGTTTTACATTGTTCAGTTTTACATTTTGCTTCTTTATGCATATACAATTTATTAATCTGTTAATATTAGTTAATATTCTAAGCAGTTGCGGGCCCCTTGAGTATGCGACGCAGACCCAGGGGTCCCCGAACACTAGTTAAGAACCACTGGTATTCAGCATTTCCTGTAAAAAATGCTCTATGTTCTGATAAATATATATCTATCTATATAAATAAAGGTTTAATGATACATGTGTGCAGCAGCGGCCGGCACAAGTAAATGCGGTGAGGCGGCGGGCAGGGGTGGCGTGGGGTGGGAGGGGGTGAAGTTGACAGACGACGGAATAGCTATAATTAAATAAATAAATAATACCTATTCTGTCGTCTCTCGGCTTCCCACCTGCTGCGCCCTGCTCCACTGCGCCTACCTGTGCCTGCCGCCACTGCATGTGTGTAAAGCAATTTTCAAGTGGAAAATACAAATTCCATTTTGTTTACTGCAAATGCAAGTTTACAACAATAAATCATTTCAATTGTGCACATATGTTCAACTTTGGTGCACAGAAAACTTTGTGAATTGGGTCATACAGTAGACTGGAAGGCACAGTGGCACAGGAAGACACCATCATTGGTAGACACTGGATAACACAGACAAGCGGAGACATAGACAGAGGTTTGCACCGTGCCACATCAATATTGCGTCTTAATCTCATTAGGAGACATGGAAAGCCAAAAAGAGTCACGTGGTGAGAAAGGGAAAGTGGAAAGGGAATACACTGAGAGATAATAGAAATGGGAAACACGCAACATACATAATGCCATGCATATTGTCAGTGCTGTAAAACACAGAGAAACATGGAGAGAGAGCAACAGGGTCTGTGGCTGGCATGAGCACTGGGAGACAAAGAGAACACAGGAAGAAGTCTGCAGGCACCACACAGGAAGTGGGGAACACAGACCCTGTAAGATATTTAGAAAGATATGAGCAGAGAAACGTTACTATTCAGATAGAGTGACAATGTAATGCACTTTTAGATATGAGCACGGAGAAACGCTGAAATGCAGACACATTAATTTAATCCGCAATATGGACATTGTGAGACCTTGGAAAACATACTTGGACACCACTGGAGTCGATTCACCAAAATACCAGCGGAAGTGACATTATCCAAGCGTTCAACCGATGATGATATAACAGAAAGTGATATCACATTACTTTTTAACACTGATGATATTAGAGAAGGTGTTGCCACATGACCTTTGAAATAATGCATTAACACCACTGAAGTAAAAAAATAAACAATAAAGGAAAGATTAAACGTTAAGTGCACGATAAATAACATATGCAATAGGTTTAAAAAGCAGAGACACATCTATTTTTAAACCACTTAGAAACCTTTTGCATTATTATTACTTACTGATGGTTGCCGGTAGGTAGTTATTGTTAGGACAACATTTTCCATAGGAAAAGCATTTTTTGTTCTGCCAATAACTTTGGCGTCGCTTAATGAATCTTCACAACATTTTCACAAAACTTCTCCTTCATAGTTCAGCTGTCTTTTTGAAAGTATTGGGCTGATCAGTCAAGCAGGGGTCAAGAAAAAAGGGGGGGTTCCAAAACGCATTTTCCCTATGTACAGCTCAAACCGCTGAATGGAATTACATTAAATTTGGCAGAAAGCTAGATGTTGGCCCAGAAAGCGTTCCTTTTTGTGATTTGGGGTAAATCCGTTCAGTAGTTTCAGAGAAATTTAAGTTTAAGAAATATAGATATTTGGGAGACCAACAGCCTACTGAGACCCCACTAAAATTGGATTGGCTGCCAACACTTCAAACAGGAGTGTTGCCAGCCAGACTCAGTTAAACCGAGTCCCACAATAAATGTAAGAAAAAAGAAAAGGTGGCAGGCCTCGGGGAGGGGGGGGGGGGGTCCCCCAGGGCCAAAAAACAGCATTTTCTTTGACATTTACGGCAGGATCCATTGATCTGGACGAATTTAAAAAAAAATGAAGTGCAGGCTCCTGTGCATCGCTTATTGTCGGCCCCTGGTTGGGCCAATCCCAGGGGCATTTGTAAATATGTATGAGGGGGTGCACGGGGTTCCCTTCCTAGAATCCCTAAACCCCCAGGGACTGCCACCTCACTGGGGCATGTTAAACCATGTAACGGCAACCCCCGCCACCTCCCCACGGCAAGCATTTTAAAAATACAGGGGGCCCACGTGCCACCCACAGTCCTGGGGACCGGTACCTCCCCGGGGCTAAACATACCAGAAATGTGGGGGGCCATGCGCCCCTCTCTGCAGCCCCAGGGCCACCCCTCTCCCCAGGGCTAAATTTAATATTAATGTTGGGGGGCTCAGCCCCCCACAGCCCCAGGCACTGCCACCTCCCTGGGGCAAATCCTTAAAATTTAAAGTGGGGGGGCCTCGTTGCACCCGCAGTCCCGGAACCACCTCCTCCCCTGGGCTAAATCAAAGAAAAGAGGGGGAGCCAGGCGGCCCCCCTCCTGGAGCCCAAGATGGGGACTGCCACCACCAAGGGCCGGCTCCAGCCATGTTCTGTGGTGTCCTCCCCCGGCACAGTGCAGTATTATGGCTTGCCGGGAGCGCCGCTTCTGCCAAGTCATAGTAAAAATTCCACTTAGAGCAAGCGAGAGCCGAAAATGCTTTCACTTGCTGAAAGTGGAGCATGTCTGTTTCCCTGCCCAATGTCAAGCGAGCAGGGAAACAGGCAAATTGTTTTGAGATCCATGGAGCTGCATTTTAGCAGCTCCATGGGTCTCAAAGCAATGCTGGCTCCCACAGGAGGCGGGGAGCCAGCAGAGACCACCGGGGCCTTCAGGCTTCCCATGGTCTCCAAGGTTTAAAAGTGGGTGCCTTATGTGGGACCAGGGCATGCACACTGCAGGTCGGGCCTCAGGGAATGGGGTCCCTTGGGCCGAAATTGGACCAGGAGGGGGGCTGCGCAGCCACCCTCCATTTAAAAAAAAAAAGGGGCAGGCCCAATGGGGTGGGGTCCCCGGAGCTAAAAATGGCTCGGAGGGGGGCCGCTCGGCCCTCATCCCTTTAAATATGAAATAAAAAAAAGAAAAGGCAAGATCCCAGGGATGGGGTCTCCAGGGCCGAAAATGGCCCTGGGAAGGTGGTCCACACAGACCCCTTCCTTTATTTAAAAAAAAATGAAAGGCTGGGCCCCCGGGGATGGGGTCCCCAGGGCCAAAATTGTTCCAGACAGGGATTCCACATAGCCTCCCTCCACATTCTTAACATGCCTGACACTGGGGGATGGGGTCCACAGAGCCGAAATTGGCACAGGGAAGGGGGGATACGCAGCCTCCCTTCCCCATAAAACAAAAAAAAGCTTGGCAACTCGCTGAGGCCCTGCCCCCTTACTCCACCACTCTGCAAACATGCCTCTTGGCATGCTGCTGGTTGGGGAATGAAGTACGTTTGGCTGCTGAGAGTCCTTAGGAGCCATCAAGACCATCTGTTACCCCTAGTGAGGCCCACACTTTGAGATAGCTGAGAGTTCGTCAGAGGCCATGCCCCCTTTCTCCACCACTCTGCAAACATGCCTCTCGGTGTACTGCTGGTGAGGGGATGAGGTCCACTTGCCTCCCGAGGATCTCAGGACTAAAGTGGGCTTCTTCCCCCAAGCAGTAGTGCACCAGGACGCATGTTTGCAGTGCGGTGGAGAAAGGAGGCATGGCCTCTGATGACCTCTCAGCAATCCAGAAGTGTGGGTCTTACTGGAGGTAACAGGAGGGCTAATTGTCCCTCAAGGCCCCTCAAGAGCCAAGGTGACTTCATCCCCCAACAAGTAGTGTGCCAGTAGGGGCATTTACAGTGTGGTGGAGAAAGGGGGCGTGGCCACTGAAAACCTCTCAGCAAATGCACTGTGTGGGGCTTGTTGGAGGTAACAGGAGGTGTAGTTGGCCACCAAGGACCCTCAATAGCCAAGAGGACTTCATCCCCCTACTTGTAATGCACTAGGAGGCACTTTTGCAGAGTGGTGGAGAAAGGTGGAGTGACTTCCTACGAGGTCTCAGCACTCCTACTGTGTGTAACTTACTAGGGGTAGCAGGAGGTTTAGTTTTCCTCAAGGATATCCTCGGGGGCCAACTACCTCTCCTGTTACCTCCAGTAAGTCCCACACAGTGCATTTTCTAAGAGGTCTTCAGAGGCCATGCCCCTTTCTCCACCACCCTGCAAATGCAGCTCATGGTGTACCACTGGTTAAGGGATGAAGTCTACTTTATGCCTGAGGGACCTTGGGGGCCAATAAGCCCTCCTGGTTCCTCCTATGAGTTCTGCACAGTGGGATTCCTGAGAGCCGGTTAGAGGCCCCACCCCCTTTCTCCACCACTCTGCAAACTCGACTACTACTTAAAAAAACGTAGAAATTCACTGAAAACACCAAAGGTTACAGGGATGTTATAGTCAGGAAATGGAATAAAAAACCCTTAGAAATTCACTGAACAAAACAAAGGTTACAGGGACGTTATAGTTAGGCTCAGGTTTCACTCATACAAAACCTGTAAAATTCAGCCGTTATAGTTAGTGAGATAACTACAACTGACTCCCCTGCAATGCACTGAAAAAACCATAGGTTTCAAGCATGTTATAGTTAGAAATTAGCATTTAAAAAACCTTAGAAATTCACTGAAAAAACCATAGGTTTCAGGCACGTTATAGTTAGAAATTAGCATTTAAAAAACCTTAGAAATTCACTGAAAAAAACCATAGGTTTCAGGGACGTTTCAGTTAGTTGGACATTTCACTCGTACAAAACCATAGAAATTCCCCCGTTATAGTTAGTTCAGCTTACTATAACTCGCGCCCCATAAAGCACTGCTGATGACGTCACATATTGCATCACTCATGACATGGTCAGTGACATCATTGATAATATCATTATTAACATCCCAAATGACATCACTGATGTCATCGTCAGCAGATTCTCTGAAGCACCCACTCACTCCCCCATATAACCTTTCATACATCCACTCCAACTTCCACACTACCATTCTAAAACCCATTCACACACCCATACCAGTACTTACACAGCCACTCACTGATTCATAGATCAACACACACATCCACTCACTCACCCATACAGCCACTCATACACCCACTCACTCACTAATACAGCCATTGACATATCCACTCATACAGCCACTCATATACTGAACCAGTCACCCATAGAGCTATTCACACGTCTACTCACTCGCCCATATAGACACTCTCACATTCACTCACTCACCCATATACTCACATAGCCCATCACTCACCTATACTGCCTTTCACATACACAGTTACTCATCCATATACCACTGACACATGCACTCACTTACTGACACAGCCATACATACACTCCCCCATATAGCCCCTCACACATGCACTAACTTACCCATAAAGCCACCAACTCACCCACTCACTCATCCATACAGGCATTCACACCCCCCTCACCCACCCAAGCAGATACTCATACACCCATAGAGGTACTCAGACAACCAATCACTCACCCATACAGAAACTCTTGTACCCACTCACACATACGTACAGCCACTTAGATGCCAACTGACAGACAGATACATACATTCACCCAACCAGTCACTCCCCCATACATTCACTGAGACATCTAATCACTCACGTATACAGTTGGTCATGCACCCACTGAATCATCCAAAGAGGCACTCATACATCCACTGATTCACCAATAGACCTTGGTATATATATTTAACACACATAAACTGCTTAAAAACCCTCACAGTCACTGGATGATGTCATCAATGATGTCTTTTGAGATGTCATGAGTGATGTCATCAGTAATGTTGCTGACCATGTCATGAGTGATGTAATATATGAGGTCATAAGCAGTGCATTGTGGGGGCATAAGTTATAGTTAGCCTACATAACTATACATGTTGAATTTCTATTTTTTTTTACATGTGAAATCTGAGCCTAACGATAACGTTCCTACAACCTTTGTTTTTTCAGTGAATTTCAAAGGGTTTTTCAAAATCTGGTTCTAAGTTATTATGTCCTGTAATGTTTAGTTTTTGAGTTAATTTCTATGGTTTATTTTTAATACTAATCATATTACAATTTATTTTGATTTTTAAATTTGTATTTTTTAACTGCATTCAGTTTTTATAAATATACTTTGTATATGTTTTAAAAGGTAAAAATGACATACATACTTAATGTAAAATATATAATGTTTTTGTAAATGTAATTATACAAGTTTTATAATTTTTTGTGATCATTTTTAGTTCCACTGTACCTCCGCTGGTCCGAAAACATAGACTGGACCACAAGTACTCTATGTTTTTTCATTCCGATCACATGATTAGAAAGAATCAGCAAAGTCAGATCTGCGGATTCGGAAACATTTTAAAGATTTTTTCACATATGTTGCTCCTTCTATTTTCATTAATGACATCAGTGTGAACATATTTACAAGTGTATATTTGGCCCCCTATATCTGTTTTTCAAGAAAGTTACTCATTTTACAAGTTTTGCGAATTTGGGAACCTACAGACCGGATTCAAAAATTTACTTGATGACACACCCAAAACTTGCTGTTGATTTGGTACATTGGAACCTCACCCATGTACATGTAAAGCTACACCCAAAAACAATAATTTCTCCAGTGACCTCTGTAGAAAGAGGATTGAGAACCCGTGGTGCTCTGCTTTCATAGAATGGCTGAAGCTTCCGCTTCTGTCCAGGATGAACATCCAGAACCTGTTAAGGAGGAACATACACCACCTCCAAGAAAATAAAGTGATGTCTGGAAGCATTTTACAATACCTTCAGGGAAAAAGAAGGTTACAGCTAAATATGTGCTGTGTAATGTTTGCAGCAAGCACTTATCCAGGGGCACTTCAAAGATGTATATACATGGGATAAGTTCCATGTGGAAGCACTTAAAAACAATTCATGAAAGGGTCTACAACCAGACGATGTAGGAGAAAGCGGTTGCAGCAGGACAGTCTACCACTACCTCACCCTTGGGAGTACCATCATCAGCTGCAGTCATTACAATACCAG
This sequence comes from Calotriton arnoldi, assembly GCA_963921515.1. Lineage (NCBI taxonomy): Eukaryota > Metazoa > Chordata > Amphibia > Caudata > Salamandridae > Calotriton > Calotriton arnoldi. The sequence goes on from CAWUFW010019100.1 coordinate 32,595, forward strand.
CTGCCTCAAAGAATGAGAGTGAGATTGTCATGTAGTCTCCACTTAGGAACTGTGCATTTGTTGGCCAACATAAACGTTCGGATTTGTTGTCCTATCAGACCAGCTAGCTCACAGTGACACTCGCACTCAGCGCGGATTTTCCTTTGAGCAGGACACGCTCCTTTCATCTCCCAGGCCTCCATTTACTGAACTGTGACCGGCCAATTTAATTAATTCCCCGGCACAGCACATTGCCATTTAACGGCGAAGGAGTTTAAGCATTTGCTTCCAGCAAACTAAGTTTGTTTTTCCCCTTACCGGGCCCCACCATAACGCACATTATTTCGCAGGCTATCCCGGTCACCTTAGAAGCACAGCGCTACGCAGACGCCTTTACCAAGGATATTATTTCCTTCTTCAGCTCAATTCAAGTTGCTCACACATTTTTTGTCCTGAAGATGAACTCGAATAATTGAGTTCGAAACGTCGTCGACCCCTACAACATGAACTCCTTATACTCTGTAAAAATCTTTAAAGGAGCATCTATTTCTGTTGTCAATGCGATGTCATTATTTTAAGTTCACCCTCACTTCTCACGTCACGCTTATTGTCACTTACTGTGTGAGCACCTGAATACCTTCATTGTGTAATAAATATTTGTCATACATTGACCTATATGTCCCTCGTTATATTTCCTACTGCTCTCTTTTATGAATTAAGTTTCTATTCCTTTACTTATCTCAGTGCCCTTTACAGGGTTACTTCCCCTTGGACCTTTTAGGCCACTCTAGAACCATTGTTCCTTTAAACCACAGTGACACCATAAGCACCCCTAAACCTATACAGGTAGCAAATGGTTTTGGCAACCATAGAACATGACAACCCTGACTCCCCCAGGAATTGTTGTAACAGATCTAGAACCCTTTCGGTCAGTCACATTTGCTCTTTCTCAGAGAAATATCCAAGGAGTACACAGAGGGGAATTTTCAATATTTATTGAACTATCATGACTTTTGCTTAGAATATATGTGCTGCAATGATCAATAGAGAGAAGCAGGTAAAAGTGATTAGCAGTATAAGGGCAGTGAACAAAATGAATAGTGCCACCATCTTGCCAATACAATGAATATATGCAAGCAAGTAAAACAATATGTAGCATACTCCTACTATGCAGTCCCTAACCTAGATGTCTAGGGTGTATGTATGTGTTCTGCCAAGAATCCCCTATTGGATGACCCAACCCTCATTAGCTGAAGGGAAAGTATGTAGGTCCCCGTCTTGGTCAGAGGTTGGACATCCCTCCTTGCAGAGGGATCAGCAAGCAGCTGGACTGAGGTTTCATCATGTAGTGACCTTACAATGACAGCAAGTGCTCCTCTGCCCCAAAATAGAAGTGATTGTTTATTTCTAAAAAAAAGCATCCTTGCTTTCAAGCCAAGACCTTAGTCAGGCCGCCATTGTTTATGTTGTATCGATAGCTGCGTCACCTCATAGACGATTAACAAACAACCGAATTCGCACAATGTATGATCAGACCTTGTACGAGATGTTCAAGGTATTGTTATAGTAGTCTTACAAAGTGGAATTTGTAAGTAATGTAGTTTCAGAGAAACTAATCCTGCACTGTCACCCATGTAAATGTGTGTCAAAAGTCATTGTGTGAAAGAGAAGGCAACTTTGAAAATGTATGCATGTCAAAATGGCAGTGTTTCTTCCCTTGCCTAACTGACCCATGTGACAAGAAGATGGCTTCTCACTGTGCAAAATGCCACATGCTTGTCGCTGTAAAAATATCTTCTGTGGGTGCATTCTTAAATACAATGAAAAAGCATCACCGTTAGTTTTTTGTTTGTTTTTTGCTTTTGGTTACCGTATAAGACTGAAGAGTGAGGTGAGTAGCTTCTTTGGATTTCTCTATCCTTACCCTTTTATTACCCTATTACTTTTTGTTAAAAAAATAAAAAACCCTTCTACAAAAAAACAATTCTTTTTAGAACCACCATCTGGTCAAACAAAGAGCTAATTCTGTGTTTTTAATATGTCAGTGACTTGGTGTGTCAGTGGCTGTATCTGTGTGTGCCTGGGTGTGTCTATGGTTGTATCAGTGTGTGCATGAATATGTAGGTCTTTGCATCAGTGTGGCTGGGTGTTTCATTGAGTGCATGAGTATTTGCCTGGGTGTGTAAGTGGCTCTATCGATGTGTGAGTGGGTGTTTCATTGAGTGCATGAGTATTTGCCTGGGTGTGTCAGTGGCTATATCGGTGTGTGCCTGGGTGTGTGAGGTCTGTAACAATATGTGCCTGGGTGTGTTAGTATCTGTATTAGTGTGTGGCTGGGTGTGTCAGTGGCTGTATCAATATGTGTATGGGAGTTTGAGAAGCTGTATCAGTGTTTGGCTGAATGTCTAAGTGACTGTATCAATATTTGACAGGGTGTGTCATTGGATGTATGAGTATGTGCCTGGGTGTATCAGTTTCTGTATCGGTTGTGCTGGGTGTGTCAGTAGTCGTATCACTGTGCGTCTGGGTTTGTCAGTGGCTATATCACTGTGCCCCTGGTTGTGTCAGTAACTGTATTGGTATGTGCATGGATATGTCAGTGTCTGTGTGGCTTTATCAGTGTATGGATGGATGTGTGAGCAGCTGTATTGGTGTATGTGTGTGTGTGTGAGTGGGTATATCAGTGTATAGCTCAGTGTATGAGTGGCTGTATCAGTGTTTGGCTTGGTAAGTTAGCGGCTGTATGAGTGGGTATGTGAATGGCTGTGTGAGTCTATGTAAGTAGGTGTTTGCATGTGTAAATGGGTGTGTGACTGACTGTATGTGGTTTTGAGTGGGTGTGTGAGCACCTGTTTGAAAGACTCTATAGGTGTGTGAGTTCATGTAAGAGTACCTGTATGGGTGTGTTTGTAACCTTTGAGTTAAATTAGTAATATACATTTAAAAAAATACAAATACTTTTTATTAACATATTTCAATACAATTTAAACCAAACAATTAGCAAATACACATAATGTAACTTATTTAACTATTTACAAATAACATTTTGTGCACAAGTACTCCAGATAGATGCATGCATTTGTTTAGACCAGCAAGGACAAAACAAAGTCATAGCTGGAAGCATTTTAAAATACCTTCAGGAGAAAAGAAGATTACAACTAAATTATGTTGGAAGCATTTTACAATACTTTCAGGAGAAGAGAAAGGTTACTGCTAAATATGTGCATTGTAATAGTTGTGGCAAACATTTATCCAGGGGCACTGCCAAGAAGTATTTACATGGGACAAGTTCCCTGTGGAAGCACTTAAAAACAATTCATGAAAGGGTCTTCATCAGATGATGCAGGAGAAAGCAGGTGAAGCAGGACAGCACCCTTGGGAGAACCATCGTCAGCTGCAGTCGTTACAATACCAGCTGCCTGCAAAGATGTTAGTGCAATGGTTATGCACTGTTCAAAATGCCACATGCTTGTTGCTGTAAAAAATGTCCTATGTGGGTGCATTTTTCCTTTTTCACTATTCTCAGGTTCTATACTCATACACCATAAATAAAAAACTGCACACTATGTGTATGTAGGTAGGTGTTTGCATGTGTAAATGGGTGTGTGACTAACTGTATGGGATTTTGAGTGGGTGTCTGAATGTATTTGTGGGTGTGTCAGTACCTCTGTGAATGACTCTATAGATGTGTGATTTCATGTTGAGTACCTGTATGGGTGTGTTTGTGACCCATATGTTAAATTAGTAATATACATTTTTATAACTTTACAAGTACATTTTATTAACACATTACAAAACAGTTTAAACCAAACAACTAACGCATAAATGTAACATAGCTTATTTAACTCTTTGCAAATACAGTGACACACCCAAACCTTAACTTCTGATTGGCTACACTAAGACCCCAATGCTAAATTTCATAGCATGCCAACATGGCCTTGCATGATGCAGGAGAAGGCAGGTGCAGCAGGACAACAAATATTATCTGTACTAGCCTTAGTAGAATGATGGTAACTGGCTTTCATAACTGTTCCAGCTGACTGTGACAATTTATTTGAGATAGCCATTCACTGTGTGGAAAAAGCTCTATTATTCAAAATGGCAGATGCTCATGGCTGTAAAGATGTTGGGCATATTTATGAGAGCCTTACATCAAGTTTGCACCACGTAAAGTGGTACATGTGTGATGCAAGGCTCTGAGTCAGATTTATGAAGCCACGTAAAGCCACCTTGTGTGGCTTTGAATGGCCTCATAAATCTTGAGTAAGCCAAGATAGTAATCAGGCCCTATGTGTTTTATGTCTATGCTCAATAAGCTGTTTAAATGTTTATGAGTTTTTATATGTGCATATGACACACACCCCACATAAGTAAAATAAAATAGTATACGTGAGTACTTTAATATTCTCGAAACGGAATACACCTCTAAAGTGTTAAAGAACATACTAGCAAAACTTTTCCAATATCATCTACAATACTAAAATGGAAATGAATGTTCACATCCCTGTCAAGCTGCCCATGTAATGGCACTACGTCCTATTCAACAGTGCATTTCATGCTTTTTTGCACTTTATACAGCACCTTGAGAGTTCGCTTTTAACGTTCAATCTTAAAGCACACGCACCTCACATCTTATCAAAAAGGGATGCATTTTTCTAAAATGTTTAACTTCGCCTACAACCTGCTTTGCTGTTCTTAATAATATTTCTGCTGCTGTCAAACTGAAAAAGAGATATACTTTATAATAAGTTTTATGTGAGTTTTAATATATGAATTATGTCTTTTTTAGCTTATGAGATTGATTTAATTCTTAAGGCATTTATAAACTTTGTCTGTTTGTAAAGTAATTGTTATGTTGTATCTTAAAAGCTCGAGCACTTTGTTTTATTAAGAAGGGATGAGTATCTTAAGAAAAATCCAGTCCCTGCCATAACATGTTCACTGTTTCCAATAAAATTGTGTTGCTATTAACTTGAGAACAGATATGTCTTACAATATGTCAAACCTGCTAGTTGTTTCTAACCATACTTTGCTGCTATTAACTTGAGAGAAAAGTCATATTTTATGACATACTAAATGTTGCTTCTATTTATGATAGATGTCTTATAGCTCTGTGAGACTGGCTCAAAATCATCTTGTTTCTTATAGCATATTGATCATTTGTAAAGTATTTTTAAATCTGTGTTTTTATGGTCGATGTTACGACTGAATAAAGACTATTGAAATGAAAAAGAGAAATGTACAAGTGAGTGTATATGTGTGTAAGTGAGTATGTCAGTAGGTGCATCAGTGTATAAGTCAGTGTGTAAGTGGCTGTATGGTTTTCTAAATAGGCATGTAAGTGGCAGTATAGGTGGGTGACTAGGTGTATCACTGGGTATATGGGTCTGAAAGTGCGTCTGTAAGTGACTGAAACTTAAAAGTACGTGTTACCTTTTAACTAAACACGAACCTGCCCTTTGGGTTAACTAAGACCTACCTTAGGGATGACTTATGAGTGATAAAATGATAGTTTAAGGCTTGCCAAGGTGTTTTTTATGCCAAATCGACATGGCAGTAAAACTGCACACACAGTCTCAGCAGTGGAATGCCTCAGATAGGTTTAAAGGACAACTTGTATGCATGGCATTTTTTTGCTGCATGCCCACTACTACTATTTAATTTACAGGCCTTGGGCACAGGTAGTGCAGGCTATGCAAGACTTACAGATGATTGTGGTTAAGTTTTCAAACCATGTTTAGTGGAGAAGCCCACACACTTTACCACTATCCAGCAGTGGTCAACTGTTCAGATTCCTAAGGCAAACTGGGTGTCTCAGTATGTGACTTAGCGTCTTAGAGACTGAATGGGTGTTCAAATGGCTATGTAAGCAGCTGTATGGATTACTAACTGGCTGCGTTAGCCAGTGTTTGGCTCTGTAACTGTGTGTGCAAGTGGCTCTGTTAGTAGTGGATACATAAGTGCTGTGTGGATGTGTGAACATATGTGTAAGTGCCTCTGTTGCTCTCTCACTGGGTGTGTGAGTGGCTGTATGGTTTCGTACATGGGTATGTGAGTAGCTGTAAAGTGGGTGACTGGGTGTTTAACTGGGTATATAGCTGTGTCAGTGCATGCATAACTGACTGACTGAGTGCTTGGTGCATGCATGGCTGTACAGTTGTGTGAGTGGGTGTGCCAGTGCCTATATGAGTGTGTAAAAAATTAGGCAAGTGTTTGTATAGGTGAGTAAATTGGTGTGAGAATGGTTTTATGGGTGTGTGACTGAGTGTGGCAGTCACTTCGAGGCTATATTAGCTGTGAGTTCAGTAAGATTGGTCATGTAAGAATCAAATTTCTTCCATTTTGCAGTGGATTCCAATTAGTCTAAATATACAAATTGGGACACATTTGCTATCCCAAAGTTTTGGAGCTAGGTTGTTTGTTGTGGTATACACACCCACACTGTCACATGTAGATTTTTAGAAAATTATGTTTTATATTTTTTGTAGCCTTGATGAAGTCCTCTGTTGGACAAAATGTGTTGGATGGGCTGAAAAGCCATTTTTATTTTGTAATTTGTAGGACTGAAAATTAAAAAGGATCAAGAATTTAACAGTGAAACTTTTCTTACACACTGATTGATTGAAATTGATCATAAGAATTTTCAATTTTTAAACCATACGGTTACTCCATTGTACTCTGAGGAGATTGCACCACATGTTTGTGGTTCCCAGGGACAAGTTACAATTGTCTGCACTGTAAAAACCAAATTGACACATTGAAGTTTATGAGATGTGCTTTTATATGTGCATGGGTCTGTCCACAAATATGGATCTTCTTTATGGAGCATTTTTAACTCAAATTGTTGGATGGTGAAGTTAAAAAAGGGGCCCTTTACAGTTTTCAAAATTTTAATAATGATCTACTAGATTCCTCGCACTCTTTCATAGTGCATCTGTTACTCTCTGCTTCAGCAGAAGCACATGCACCTCCTTGAAGCACGCCATTGAGTTAGACTCACTGTCAATCAACGTAAAATGCACTTCGTTAGATTGAGTGTATGTGTAGCTATATCAGTATTCAGTATCAAAAGGCCTTTATTTGGTTTTTCACAACCATAAAGCACACCATATAATATATAAAAGCAGTCAAATTAAAAACGATGTTTCCAAAAGAGAAATTCATTATTAAAATTTTACAATATTTGTATGATTTGCAGTCCCGTTTTTTACCTTATTCACTTATTTAGTGTCCGCTTTTTGGAGGAGGTTGCCAATCAATGTGTGGAGCTTTACCCCACGGCAGATTAGAATGTTTGATGAGCCCCCCATCCAGCAAGTTACAGCCTGCCTGCAGGTACGGATATTTAATTAATTTAAGATCGATTTTAAGAGCTTCCTTGCATCTTTAACTATAGGGCAGACGCACATCAGGTGGCCTATGGATTCTTTGTGGTATCCACATAGCGACAGTTTTCGTCTTGATGTTTGCCTTTCCAAGTTGGTAGCAAGTCCTTGGTGTCATGATCTCCTAGTTGGAGTGTAGCTATATCAGTTCGAGATCACTCTGAGATTTAGGAGCTTATAACGAGTTTGGCCTTCATGTGGACTGCTGTACCTGCGGTGGCGGTCTGAGTGCAGTGAGCTCGGCGGTCTGACCACCGGGTTACGAGTTGGGTGGTTGGGGTTTCCGAAGACTGCTGCCGAACCGCTGATACCGCCAGTCCACTCCGAACGCGGTTGCCGCGGAGCCGGCCTATGAGACTGTGGGAGGCTTGGACAGACAGTGAAACCGCTTGCCCAATTACGAGTAGCTATACAGCCGGCATGACCGTGGCGGTCCAACCACCACATCTGAGATGCCGGAAAGGGAGGGATATGAGGCTGAAACTCACCTCTACTCATCCTCTACCATCATGGAGCCCATCGTGCATGTCCTGCCACTGCTTTACCTCCTCAACCACCTTCAAAACCCAGTCTGTTGTGGTCGAAATTGGCAGTAAGTTATACAACTACCTATTGCCTTAGCTCCTCTGCAAAACAATGTCCCGCTATGGATCAGGAAAGGGAGCTGGGGTCCTCAAGCAATTTACACATATACAGGGACCCTATCTGACATTGTTTCTCATCAATCATCAAAAACACATCTGTAGTATGCCCTCCTAGGGCAAAACACTGGTACTGCACAGGCACACTGTGCACAAATGGACATATGTTTGCAAATTATATACAGTATTAGTGATGTGTGCATTATTTGATATTCCACAACACCACATCCTCAACAATATCACACCTATTAGTCTCTGTCACACATAACGTTTACCCTTTCTCACTTGTCTGCCATGTTACTACTGAACTTCACTAGTCATACAGCTTTCCATTTTTTAAGTGTTGCTAAAGTGACATTTAAGTGACTACAACTACCATGAGGCCTTGTCACTCCAAGTCTAACCAATATGCTATACTCCTTTTGCCCCTTCTCACTTGTCTCCTATGTCATTACTAAAATTCACTTATAATGCAGGTTATCATTTGTCAAGTGTTGCTAATGAGACAATGATTTGACTACAACTACCTGGATGCCTTGTTATTCTAATTCTAACCAAGATGCTATAGTGAATGTGACACACTCACATGATTGCACACATCCCAGGTTATTTTTTGATGTGAAAGAAACATCTCTATGATGTGTCAGTAAAGTCATACACACCTTCTCTGCTACAACTCTGTATTAGACTCTCACCTGATCACCCACATGAAAAGTCAATGTCAGTCAATGGGAGTACATAGAATCAGTGTGAGAACGATTTTAAGGGTGCAATGTGAACACTCTCTGCAGGATACCTATGCCTCTATTAGAGGGAACTCCGAAAGGCTGGGGCACAGTACATTTTGCACATGCCTGACAAACTCCATGTGTACTGGACCTGGGAACTGAAGTATATCAGGGACAACCACTACCAGAACCAAGAGCCATGCATGTGTAGACAATTGATAAGTGCAACTTAGGAAAGCAAACACAGCACTAACAAAATGTGTCGCTCATGTAGATGAAGTAGCTGTAAGGTACACAGAGCAACATTGACACATGTCCATGCAGAACTACACAAAGGGATAACAAGTTGGCACCCTCCATGTGTGGATACACAAATATCTCACTTCAACACATCAAACACATGTCCAGCTTACATCATAGGGAGAAGTGTAACCTAAATGATGTTGCCAGTGGCCAGGTCATGCTGAAATACTTACCACATAACATGTCACCCAATGCAATGTCTGTCCGAGACAGTAGTGAGGGTACACCACTCCTCACACAAGCAAGACTAGTTGCCTGTGTGGTACAATTGTTACCCAGATTTAGAGAAAACATGAGATGATTACTCACTTCACTCAGCTAGGTGCCTGCTCAAAAGGAGAGGATTGGATGTGGACAGTACTCTTCTGTCTTACACGTCAGGAAGACAATAGCCATAGCACAGCAGCATGCACATAATTCCACACTTACAGTAACAATGACTCAACTTGTGTGTGGCACATGGGCCACCACTAATCTTGGTTTGGACATGCCTGCCTGTAACACACAAAGTTGGCAGAGTAACATGTATAACTCTGGCCAGGACTCACCCACTTGTTGCTGCTGTTGGTCCCTCAACTACCCATCAAGGTCCGGGTAGGCAACCGCCAGTATGCAGGCCATCAAGCAGGTCAGGGTCCGGCACGTGCCCCTTCCATGTTGGGTGGACATCCCTAGCTGGACCTTCATGATCTTCCAGGTCCAGCTCATATGTCCTCCCACCTATTCCCGCAGTGAGCACTATGATGTTGTAAACCCTCAGGGTCCGCGCCTTCCATCAGAAGAAGGCCATATGGCCTTCTTCTGATTGCTATTGACCTGTATGGATGCAATAGATGCAGAAAAAGATTGTAACTGGAAGTTTGAGGAGAACTGTCAGCTTGATACATATCATGTAGACATGCAGCACAAACCTTCATCAAGAATCAACATATTACATGTGTCAATGTCACAACTAAGCACAACTGCATCATGGATACACACTTTTGTGTTCATCTGATGAATAACCTCAACCCCGGTCATGACCTACACCTACTAAACCACCTCACTAACATCATGTAGGCCAGGCCCATCCTACATGGAATGTGATGTGAGGTACCATGACACACAACACATCATTTGGCACTTCTGAAGGGAAAACTACCTGTGTATGACTGTCCAGACACCTTTCCTGCCAGGCCCATTTCATTGATGCATATGGTCCTTAGTGGCAAGAAGCATAATATACACAACAGCCTAAAACTAAGGTCACAAGGTAAGGACTGGTATATGTGACACTGAGAGTTCGCTCTGTGGTGGCTGTGTGAGCATGTGGAATACTCATTTGAGTATCATAGTAAGTCAACATAAGTTTGTGTGGTATGTACTGCCATCACAGGACATCTCTTTTGCCACACGAGGCACTATAAAAGTAGTGACAATGAACATATCATTGTATGTGTTGCGTGAAAGGGAATATTGTAGCCAAGCAGATGAATCACATTTTAAGATCTCTTCAAAAGTCACCCACTATCTACACTTTTCATGTCTCAGATGTGCAATATGCCTGTACAGTTGGAGCAACATTATTAGAAAAGTGTCAACAGACCCATGTTAGTAAAGAGACAGTCATTGTTGATAAGCACACATTGACACTGTGTTTTATTGGAAAGAAGGATCAGGTCTGGGGATCACCTCAGTCACCTTGCCTCATATTATCCATATAATAGCTATCAGAGCTACTAGTGGGACAGGTAACTGTTTCTGGGAACTTCCATGGATCAGCAGGTCGACAGGGACATTACTCTGTGCATCAGCTTTCCTACCACAGTAACCCTGGCCTAGGCTGGGCCATGGCCCAGACTGCCCACATAATAATGTCAGGCTTTGCTCTTTGCAGTCCAAGGCTACTTACCCCACATGAACCTCACATTTCTATCCAATTAAGTACAGAAAGGTCAAACTTCTGGCCATTTCATATGTGAACATATGGTTGTTTGGTACTCTGAAGGGGTCTGTGAGGTATAGATACCTCCCAGACAATGGTTTTACAAAATCTGATATGGGCTGAGTGATAAGTAGGATGGTAAACTTGGATAACATCATCCTCAATTGCTTCTAACAGTATACAGACATGGCTCATGGTGTGAAACCACACATAACAATTCACATATACCATGATGTAACTTCAGAACTCATTGTAAATATTGTACTCAGAGACACATTGTAGCCTAGGGGATCAAAAAGGAAGAAGTTGAACAGAGTGAATAACAAGTATTTCAAATAGTTACCTGTTCCTCTGGTGAGCCATAGAGCTGTGAATACAGGGGAAGGACCTCATCTACCAGGGTCTCCAGCTCCTCTGGAGTGAAGGGACGGGCCTTATTCCCTGTAGTGCATGCCATGATTGCTCCCAGAGGTGAAAAACAGCAGGTGATATGGAGGAGGTCTTGATAGCAGCAGTGTCAGGAGGCAAGTGAGCTATTGTCCAACCGATATGTACACGTACGCCACGTACGCGGTAATCAGCATTGGTGCACACAGTCATTGGTCCAAGGCCGTCACTATCCCCAACGTTAGCCTATGGCAGTGACCTCTGTGCATGCGACCACCCACCACGCAGTCGACTACCGCTGGCGGCCAACGTTCAACATGTCCTGTTAGCGAGGTAAGTCAGCCGTCATATTAGTGGCTGGGAACATTGTACATAGGCCAAATGTGGGCTGTGCACTGTACACCACGGTTGGCGGTATTTTCATATTACATGTTCTGCTACCCTTACTATAGTGGAAATTTCCTCTTTTTCTCATTAGACGATGTGCACAATTCTGTTACAGATCTGTGAAGGACACCTTTGGGATGACATGTGAATGCTCAAGATTTGACAATGATAATGTAAAATGTGTACTGCTTCATGAAGCATTGATGTTCAGACACATGACTTTTGCCTTTCTCATCACATATGTTACTCTGCACACTATGACCAAAATACATTTTTTGTGGTACTCCTCACATAGGTACCCTGGGTGAGGGAGGAATTGCCAGCCACCTGTGTAGCCCCCATTTCCAGACCTGCACACCATGAAAGAATGACACTTCATCACAAAGTTCCACTTAAATACGCAAACAATTATGGTTAGATGTCATCAGTTGGAGCCTGACCTCCTACCTCACCTAAATAATCCACCACCACTAGTGAAACTCATGTTAGGTTAGCATTTTTTGACCACAGGCTAATTCTAATTCACTGTTGCTATTTCTGTTGGACTGTCACAACCGATGTTCAATCGGGTCCTCACAGAGGTGCTTACAGCAATGTTGAGACATGTGGAAATTTACGTCCAGTTCCCCAGACGTGAGGATTTAGCCACTGTGAAGGCAGATTTCTATGGATTTGGACACATCCCACATGTGATTGGATCTAGCGATATTGACTTAGTACCACAACACATCAGGGAGCAAGAATACCGGAACATGATACCATTCTATAAACATGCAATTTGTTTCCCTAGTGCATTTGTACATCTCAAAAGTCTGTGCCCAGTTCCCAGGATCTGCCCATGATGACCACGTACTGCGTAACAGCACCATACCCTAGCTGTTGTCACGACTACTTCCGGAGAGGGCCTGGCTTGTAGGTAAGTATGATCTGTCCAAAATTTGTGTGGGAAATGTCAGGTTGTATGATCTCAAGTGTGCCGTTAAATGTTGCCCTTCTGTCTGTCTTCCATCTAAGAGTGTCACGTGGCCCATGGGGACATTGTCGTCTTCCCTAAGTTAGCATGTGTGCAACATGTGTTCTATTTCATCCGGTGCCCTTTTTAATGGGCCCTGGATGTCTGCCTGTCCACTACGTCGCTCGCTGCCCTGGATTATGAACTGTTGATGGGTCAGTTGATGTCCCAAAGACAGGGCTGTTCCGTGGGTATGCGGCTTGTGTATGATTCTTTACTGGGGCCTGCGGCCAAAGCTAGTACCTGTGCCCGTGAACAGCGCCTCTTGGATATGAGTTTCATCAAGATCGACACAGGTTGCCCTGGAATGCTCCTTGTGGCTTCAGGATATGAGGAGCACGTCTGCTCCTTCGAATTTCTTAATTGGATGGAACTACTTTTTAATATGGATGGTTCTGACGAGTTACTGGAGCTCATGGCATTCCACTTGTCACACAAAGTTTTTGGCCCGGAGGATATGCTGTAATTGGATATATTTTTGCATACTGAATTCCCTTCTTCATTTTGACTTTATATCACGGTCCTGCTTTGGCTTCTTCAATCCTACTTGTCCCCTGACGGAGACGCTTTGGTTCTGCTTACCAGTGACATCTGTATTAGTCCAGGGCTAACGTCCTCACCAAGGGGAGGGTGTAACGTAGCCCATGGGGACATTGTTGTCTTCCCCAAGTTAGCATGAGCATGCTGCAGACTGCCCGCTGCTTTGCACATGTTACTACATGGGTTATTTTGCAACTGGCTCTTTTGATATTTTCACATGAGAACCTACTGCTGTGTTCGTGCTTTGCAGGTTCCTGGGATTTAGTCTGAACATTGTGAACAAGGTCGAACAACAAGGCCCCTTGTTATTCTGTTCTGGTCAGGCCCTAGCACCTAGACAGAACATACAGATGCAGCTGTTGTGTGGGAAAATGTACTTTGGTCTTATTGGAATACATGGATAGGTAGGGGACACTTGGAGAGGGACCTTTCCAGGGAGAAGAGCATGACAGAACCTATGATGTAGAACTACCATCTGTAGACTGAGGTACAAGGTCTGCAGAAAACACCCAGAGATCTTCTATTATATAATCATCTTGCTTCTGTACAAGGCGAGGGAGGTTAGGCTACGCTGTCTCTCATTATGACAGCTCCTTTTATGATTTACGGACTACTTGCTATGCTGACCGTATTTGTGTTATGCTTTTTTCTGCTTGTGGCACGTATACTGCATATTAGAGCACGTTAGTTAAAATAAATATTTTAAACTTGTTCATGTCTCTGTCAGATCTTATTGTGGACGAGAATAAGAGTGTGAGCGAAAGGTAGTGTCTTGCAACCACGATTTCTGAGAGAGTTGGGAGTGTTGTGTACAGGGCTGTCTAATCACCTGTTCCTCTGTGAGTGAGTAGGAGGGCAAGTGAGACACTATAGCTAGTCGGTCCTGGGCTCATGGGTACTAAGGAGGTGGGATGACTCAGTCCCTATCTACTAAGGTCCCATAATCCTATGCATAGTTCTGTGTTTACGCAGAAGCCCTGCAACAAGAGAGTCAGCGTATCCCAACCAGCCATGGTTGTTTGCACTGCTGAGGAATCCTACAACACCAGGGGAAATCTGCTTCAACGAGGACCATAATAACACTAACATACAACACACACACTGCAGACCACCAAACTTTTTAACTCTTGCAACAAACCAGTCTAAGACAAACACTCTTATCTCTACTTCATTCCCACCTACGCACATCATACACTCTACTCATGAACACATCACCACCCCCTCTATCTTACAACCTCCTCTCACAAACAATACTATACAACCAAATCCATTGCATGAAACATATACATCAGCACCCCTTTTCACTACTCCTCAAAAACAAAACATATCACACTCACCAGCACAACAAGATCTTCAAAGCACAACACCTCATAATACTTACCATCACAAAATACAACCATACACCCACCTTTCAAACACAAAGGAACCAACTCCAATGCCAAGCTTTCTCTCTTCCACCACACCTAACACACATACAGCAACACAGCAACTCTCTTCTAACCGCCTCTCATCCATTGGACAATTTAGAACTTCACTACATGACAAACATGCTGCACCACCAACCCTGACTCATACACCTTCCGCATTAAACACACGCAAACTATATAAGCAACATGCCATACCTCACAACTTCGCTTCCCCATGTCTACTTCACAATGTTACACCACAAAAACAACACAGTACTCCTACTCCCTCTCAAACACCATCTCCACCACATACACACGCAGACCCATCAAAATGCCTTCTTAGCATGCTGGATGAGGAACATGATATAGAACAGCTACACAATTGCTATCCTAATACAGCTAATACCAGCTCTAAAAACACACCTGCTACAAACCCACACATTACTGACCACTCTTCTACAAAACAAAGTCTCACAATCACCAAAGACCACTCTCTAAACTGTCTACTAATAAATGCTCGATCCCTCTCTAAAAACAAACATCACATCTACGACCTTCTCACAGATGCAAAACCAGACATACTATTCATAACTGAATCATGGTTGGGAGATGATATGGCTCCAGTCCTGCATGAAGCCATTCCTCTAGGCTATCAAACAATCACCCTAAATCGTATAGCCAAAAAAGGAGGTGGTCTAGCTGTTGTATTCAGGCAAACAATACAGATCACAAAAATTGATGACATCTCCATAAAGAATTGTGAGGCTTTTCTAACAAGATGCAATCCTACACCGTCTTCCTCCTTTAACTTCCTGCTCCTTTACAGACCTCCACCTAGCAAGGCAACATTCCCAGACTCACTTCTAGACACAGTTTCAAACCTGATAACAATACACTCCAACCTATGCGTTCTGGGTGACCTCAACATTTGGCTTGACAAACCCAATATGACCCATCCAAAAACAATAATCACTGGCCTAGACGCACTGAACCTCCATCAGATTGTCCACAAACCGACACACACCGCTGGACATATACTAGATGTCATTTTTGCTAATACTGAACTAGTTACCTTTCAATCTATAACTCCAGTCACATGGTCAGACCACCACTTGCTTGATTTCCAACATAAAACAACACTAAGCGACTCACCTAAAACTACTTTACATCCATCCACCTATCGGCCGTGGAACAAACTCAATTTGGAACACTTAGAAACACAACTAACATCAAGTACAAATCTAGAAACAATAAATTCTGTTCAAAAACTATATGAGTGGCTACAAGAAGCTTTTGACATCCTGATACCACTCAAAACCACACAACAGAACAAAAGAAAAAAAGCGCCTTGGAGAAATATAGAAATAAAAGACATAAAACAACAAATTAGAAAGCTGCAACGTACCTGGCTCAAAACAAACTCCAAACAAGACAAACTTCACCTACAAAAAATTAACAGATTATACAAGTCGGCTATCAAAAAAGCTAAGAAAAGGTACTATTCAGACAGAATTCAAAACGCTAAATGTGCAAATAAAGAATTCTATAAAATACTCAATGAATTTCGCAAACCAAATTCCATAGAAAGAACTCATCCTGTTACTCAAGATTTCACAGACAAACTGGCAAATCATTACACGGACAAAGCAAACACGTTGGACTCATACTTAAAACAGAAACAAAGCACCAGCACTAACCCTTGTATAAAACAACAATCCAAGAATACTCTAACCAAGCCTCTCCGTTCCTTCCAACACATCTCACACGATGAATTTATGGACCTGGTCAAAGCAAGCAGGCCTGCCGGCAGCCCTTCTGACCCCTGTCCATCACAAATTTTCAAGACAATTCTTTTAACAACCTCTGCTGCCACTCCAGTAAGAAGAATCATCAACAACTCCTTCACGACCGGAATATTTCCAGAAGAACTTAAAAAAATCACACATACGCCCTTTACTGAAGAAAACAAACTTGGACCCGCTGAACCCTGACAACTACAGACCCATTACAAATGGACCTTTCCTGGGCAAACTGGTAGAAAGAGCAGCGTTCGCCCAGATGTCACAATTCATTGAAGAGAATGACATACTCTCAGACTTCCAAACAGGATTCCGTCCGGGGAGAGGCACTGAATCTGCCCTCCTTGCCATCTGGGATGACCTAAAAATACAGTTGACCGCAACGGAGTTGCTGCGCTACTCCTCTTGGACCTCTCAGCTGCCTTTGACACGGTTGACCATGACACTCTGAAACAAAGACTCTATGAATCCGGCAGAGAGGGAACTGCTCTAGACTGGATCGCGTCCTACCTTCAAAACAGAACTAATGTCATCCATACCCCACCTTTCTCGTCCAAACCATACTCCACAAAAGCAGGGTCCCTCAAGGCTCTATCATCTCACCCATGCTTTTCAACATCTACATGAAGTCATTACCAGTACTGATCAATAAATTTCACCTCACGTGCTATAACTATGCAGATGACACGCAAATACTCCTTCAACTGGAATGCCCCAAAGACATTGGAAAATCACCAATTTTCAGCTGTCTCAGAGCCGTGGATCAGTGGATGACTTGGAGCCATCTCAAATTGAATACTTCAAAAACGGAAATACTCACGTGTGGCGATTGAAAACATTACAAACCCGCTTGCCGCATGGCCTAATGAACTGGGATCACCACCTAAAGTATCGAAGGAAGTAAGAAACCTAGGAATGACCATGGACTCCAAGCTGTTGATGAATGCCCAAGTGGACAAACTAGCAAGATCAAGCTTTGTCACTATAAAAACGCTGCGACGAATTTTCCCTCATTTGGGATTTCCGCACAAGTTCCAAGCTACCATCTCCCTTGTCCTGTCCAAACTCGATTACGCCAATAGCCTCTACCACGGATCACCTTTGACGACCATGAAAAGACTACAACGGATTCAGAACTCGGCTGCCAGACTACTCTTACATATCAAACCGCGAGACCACATATCCCCTGCCTTGAAAGCCCTGCATTGGTTACCGGTTGCCAGAAGATCCACGTTCAAGCTGCTTTGTATCACCCACAAAGCAATACATGGAATAGGACCACTCTTCATCAGGAATAAAATCACCAAACACATTCAACAGAGGAACCTCCGCTCTAAAGGAGCATCTCGCCTCAAAATCCCAAGATACAAGAAAAAAACCATGGGTGGCACATCCTTCTCTGTTCAAGCAGCCAAACTATGGAACTCTTTACCCCCCAACATAAGATCCACCGACAGCCACCTTATCTTCAGAAAACTACTCAAGAATTGGCTTTTCCCCACATAAGCACCATACGCAAACAGAAATTTACAGCATATCCCTCTGTATATAAGCATTTGTTTTCACTATAGACATGTACCTATCTTTGTGTACTGCTTTGTATAAACATGTACAATAATTATGTTGTTGAGAGAAAAAAAATAAAATAATAATAATAAATAAATATCATCTTTGGTCTACATGTACTAACTTCCATTGTGCATCTATGTACCTTCCATGTACTTGGAACTGTGTGTCTCTGTAACTTTTCTCCTGAAAAAGCATATCCAATGCACTACCCTATTTCTCATCCTGTGCCTCTATCCATATCTTTAATCTGCATATACTTACCTCCTTTAAGTATCTATATACTTTCAATGTATTTATGGATCTATATATTTATCACTTTCTTCTAATTTAGCATTTCCAAGGCACTACCCTAGTTCTCAGCCTATACTTATCTCAATATATCTTCTAGCCCAACCTTCTGACTCATCTCAAACTTCTTTCTACTACTCTTTCCAATGCACTACCCTATCTCTCATCCTATACATCTATCAATATATCCTCTACATCCACACTCATTTATCCCAAACCCCATACCACTACTATGACCACCAAAATAACCCTTTCTAGACTCTCGCCTATTCTACCCTCCTTGCATCATCGGACACCTCTTTTACTATACCGATGCCCTAAAACAAACCTTTCTAAACTCTTCCCTGACTCCTCCCCTCAAACCCCCTTCTCCCCCTCCTACTGCTAAGACCTATAAAAAAAAAATCCTTTACTCTTTTATCCCTCCACTATCCTTTTCAATCAGAATTAACAGTCTAACATATTCAATTTTCAACTATACTAATTCACCACTAATCCTTTATGGGTTCCAGAGTAGCGTGCTACTCGCCAATAAAGCGTCTCAACACCCCATCAGGGTTACAAGCGCTATATAAATGCAAACCTTTTTCCCTTTCTACCCTCCCCAACCCTTCTCAATCCAAATAACTGACTAACATATCCACCACTAAAATTACTTTCATGTTTCACCATAATAATTCAACACTAATACTTCTGGGTTCCAGAGTAGCGTGCTACTTGCGCTTCAAAACCCCATCAGGGGTAGCAAGCGCTATATAAATACTAAACCTCTTCCCTCTTCTATCCCGCCACCTACCCTTCTCTACCCAAATAACTGAATAACATGTCCACTAATCAAAGTTACTTCATTTTTTACTAGACTAATGTTCAACACTAATCCTTAATGGGTTCCGGAGTGGCGTGCTACTCGCCAGAAAAGCGCTTCAACACTCATCAGGGGTAACAAGTGCTATATGAATGCAAACCTTTCTTCCCTTTTATCCCTCCGCTATCCTTCTCACTCCAAATAACTGACTAATATCCACCACTGAAACTACTTTCATATTTTCACCATATTAATTCACCACTAATCCTTGATGGGCTTCCAGAGTAGCATGCTTCAACACCCCATCAGGGGTAACCAGCGCTATATAAATACAAACCTTTTTTCCTCCTCTATCCTTCTGCTATCATTCCAAATCCAAATAACTGCCTAACCTATCCATCACTTAAAATGTACTTGCATGTTTCACTATACTAATTCAACACTAATCCTCTATGGGTCCCGGAGTAGCGTGCTACTCGCCGAAAGCAGCTCGACGCCTCGTCAGGGGTAGTAAGCGCTATATAAATGCAATTACAATACAATACAATAGAAGAACAAGGCGGCCAGTGGAGTGGGATTTTGGGCTCCTGAAAGCCAGATTCAGATTTCTGGACTGGACTGGTGGAGCCCTCCTCTACTTATCTAGGAAGGTGTGTAAGCTCACCGTGGCCTGCTGCATACTCCACAACATTGCCCTGCAACGGAACTTCCATCACAGAGGATGCAGGCCATGAAGACACACCGGTTGGGGTCCCAGGATTGCCAAATGAAGATGATGATAGTGGTGAAGAGGAAGGAGTTGACTTGCATCAGGATCTCATCCAGAACTACATCTCCTGAGTGTAAGTATGGTGTGAGACGTGATAACTTTGACTAGTCTTGCAACTCTTGTAGTGATGTTGTGAGGAGGATGTTAATGCTACATACTAGGAATATAAGGCTCTGGAAAGATCTGGGAAAAGGTGATGGTAATGTAAGTATAGCTTTGTTAAGCTGTAAATGTTGTTTTGTACTTTGTTCTCTAGATGTTGACAATGTGATGTGTGTCGTATGTATGTTTTCTTAGCTAATCTCTGTGTTGGTCTATTTTAGGTACCTTCACCATGTTATCTTCATTTGGACATTTCAGAGTTGTTACATTAGCAGGTATATGATGCTGTTGAGACGTACAAAGTGGACATGGATTCTTCCTGGGAGTCTTTCTCACAGAGGTTGGGTGTAAAAAACTGGTACCAAGAAAACTTTCACAACGATCGGATGGAAGTTACCTGGCTTCCATTGGACTTGTTCCTTGTGGTGCTTTGGTAATAATGCAATATGTGTGCCATCATGTGCTCCAACACAATGTTGTGTTGTGCCCAAATCATGCTATCCAGCCTTTACATTGGCTAATTCCTCATTGTCCATGAACTGGCTGTAGCTGTTGCTGTGTCTTCTCATTGTAGTGCAAAGTGCTTGTAACACATCACTGACATTTGTTCTGCCAGATGCAAGCAACACTGGAATGAAAAGACCCTGTGGTCAGAAACTGATGTACTGACAAGTGTCTGTTTTTCTGTTACTTTGATGTAGAATTCCTTTTATGGGGTGGTTAAAATTGTTCCAGCTGATATTGTAGACCTAATTTATTGTTGCCTACCAGGTGGGATATTGTCAGATGTATCCCCTCCTTCCATGTTGTGAGGGTCTGCAAGTGATTATGTGATCACTGACCCAGTATAACTGAAAGATGTCTTATTTGCTATGTGTCTGAGATCATGTCAGCTTATGATTTGAACTATGGAATAAAGATGTTGTAAGCCCAGCCCCTTGTATGTATGTGTTGTTGTGACTTGGTAGTGATCCTGATTTTTACATTTTTTACAGACAACATATCCATGCTTCCAGAAGTACCTAACTCTGACATTGCAAAGTTCACATGGTAGTAGGATTCAAAATGTTATATGTGCGAATTACAACAGGGGAAAATGCTTTGGTAATGTGTTTTCATTTGAGTGAACAAGCCTAAAAATCAAGGAAGAAAATTAAATAGTGACAACAAAAATGTGAAGCCTTCAGTTATGATGGATGAAACCATTGTTTTAGAGTCCATTTGTTTTGGAGTCTAAAGTCCAACATACTCCTCCCATCAGATATGGAAAAGTTGTCAGGATTAGTCAACAAAGTGAATGTGTAGCACACACAGAACA
Organism: Calotriton arnoldi; assembly: GCA_963921515.1. Classification (NCBI taxonomy): domain Eukaryota; kingdom Metazoa; phylum Chordata; class Amphibia; order Caudata; family Salamandridae; genus Calotriton; species Calotriton arnoldi. Next base: position 53,937 of record CAWUFW010019100.1, read on the forward strand.
ACATTAGGGGTGAGGTTTCTTACTGGCAGTGGTGGGTATCTTGCCGGCCTGAGCTCCTGTCTGTTTCTGTGGACGTCCCCTCAGTCAGACAGGGGGGATCTGGAGCTGCTGAGACATGGGCGCTTGTAGGCATATCATCCTCTCTCAGGGCCTTCCTTCCTGTGGCTGTGGCAGATGTTGATGGCACAGATGTACTTGGGCCACAGGAAGTGGTAGATACAGGGGGAAAAGCCCTGCAGAGGGTGGTGTTTATGTCCCTCAGCACCCCAACCAGGGAGGCAACCTCGGTGCGGAGGCCGGCCACCGCACCCAGTGAAATATGTTGTGTGGCAAAATATTGTAGCAAGAATATAGAGGACAAAAATAAGCAACATTTTGCTCTACTTAACTCCACTTATACCCACCTTGACGATATAAATATCTTCAAAGTATGTAGATGGGGAGTTAAGAATAGCAAATCTATTCTTACCTATTTGCACTTACCTTCTCTATATTTTCATCCTTGATATTTTTTGCATGATAATCTGTCCACATAATATTTTTAGTTTTGATATTCTACCAGACAGCCTACTGGTAGGAAGGAAGATCAAATGTAAAGGATAGTGAGATCAGCTTCTCATTAGAAAAGGTCAGGCGCCATGGTAAGTGTGATTAGAGAAGAGTCCTGTTGCAAATATGAGAGGAAAAGCAAATATATAGAGAAAAGGTACAATCAGGGAAAGGAAGGTGAATGATGACCAAGGAGATCACACAGCCGAGAAGAAGTTAAAAGGGGAAGATGGTATGGAGATCCATGGTACAGGAAAGGGAGATCAAAGATTGAACATGAACAGAGACAAAACAAAAATGATAGCAAGAATTGCAAAGCAACATTACCTCCCATAACATTTCGGAAATATAGACATAGAAACATCTCCATGCTAAATTGTACACAGACATTAAACTAAATGATATGCAGGATACACGGGAGAAAGTGAAACAAACACCTCAAAATCACAATGGTTAGACAGGCATACAGAGCTGGGGAGAGAGAGTCAGAGAAAGAAAGAGAGAGAAAGAAAGAAAGACAAAAATGAAGTGAGGGGCACAGCAAATTCAAAGAGAAGATGGGTATGAAAAAGGTAAACAAGAGACAAACAAGCATATGATTCTAAATACTACATAGGATAAAATCATTAAAGAAACAAATGTACACATGTTCATGTTAGAGGGAAGCCTTTAAAGATGGGAAAAGTGAGGAACAAGGGAAGGAAGGGTGATCGTGTATATTAGGAGTTAAGGGAATGTGTAACTGCACGCACTCACTCATATTGTGAACGTTCCCTTCTCTAAACATATTGCATGAACTTGTCTCTGGGGAAAACCACTCTTGTGCTTATTCCCCATGGTTCCTCTAGCATAGAAATGCTTCCTATGCATGGACATACATAGGGGGTTAAGACGTCCGCCTACAGAGTGCTAAAATGTTATCAGGCATTTCTTTTGGGATAATTGCATCAAGGGTAGACTCGTTTGTTTTTAGATACCAAAAGCAAAACCCTAGGGACCCGATTCCGAGTGTGCTGGAGGTGTAGATGTTATTTATTGCACAAGATAAAATACACATGTTATGGCAAATACCGTATTGTTTTCCATTGTTACAATTTGGTAGGTTTGTCCGGCTAAATTTTAACAAAGGTTGAGATATGTATTGCACCTGGTGAGTACAGGATTGCACTAGTTGTGTGACGGAATCACGCATGCAATTACCAAGCATGCTGGTTCCACGTGGTCTTAACCACGCAGGTCTTAACCACGCATATGCCTTTACAATCAAATGTGCATTGTTAAGGCATGTATGGCAAAGACATATGCGTGGTTAAGACATATCAAGTAAGTGTAACTCCCCGGCCCCAGCCCCTGCCCCCCACTTTGAGCCCAAAAACACCCTCAGACCAGAATTCTAGCCCGACCCCAGCCCCCACCCTGAACCCTAAAATGTCTCTCAAAGCCCAAAAGAGTACCCCGATCCCTGCCCGAGCCCTAAAACGGTCCCTCAAGCCCCTGCCCTGAGACCTAAAACTACCCCCTCCCTCTTGAAAATGAACCCCTTCCTCCCTGAGCACTAAAAACGTTCCTTTCCCCCAAACCCTAATAAGTACCCCGATCCCTGCCCAGCACCCTGAGCCCTAAAACGGCCCCCAAGCCCCCATTCAGAGATCTAAAACTACACTCCTACCTCCTGAAAACCAAACCCCTCTCCCCTAAGCCCTAAAAACTACACCGACCCCCCCTTAGCCCTAAAAACTACCCTGACCCCCCAGTCCTGAAAACAACCCCGACCTCCCAGCCCTGAAAACTACCCCCACCCCGCCAAACACCTGGTTTAGGCATATACGTGGTTAAGGCAAGCGTGGTTGCGCTTGCGTTGTTCATACACGCATGGCTGAGGCCGCGTTGTTCCAACTGTTTCCCAATTACAATATGTACTACTGTTCGACTTGGCCTTTTTTGATAGTCACCCTCAGCTTTTTGGCTTCTGTTGCTGAAGCCATTTTTGTTGGCATTAGGACTCTGTTCACCTTTTCAATACTAACCAGTGCTAAAGTACTTGTGCTCTCTCCTTCAAACATGAGACAATTGGACTATGCCTAATATGCACATTCAATTTACTTGTAAGTCCCTAACAAATGGTACCATCTGTACCCAGGGCCTGTAAATTAAATGGTACTAGAGGGCAGTAGTACTGACTGTGACCACCACTAAAGTAGCACTGTAAAACATGTCTGAGGCCTGCCACTGCAGTATGTAGTGCAGCTTTAAATTGCAATTTCAACTTGGCAAAATAAAACTTTTCCCAAGCCTAAACCTTGCTTTTCAAAAAAGTCACCCCGAAGGTAGTACCAAAAGGCTCATAGGGCAGGGTGCATTTTATTTAAAAAGCAGGGTATGTGTATTTATGTATGAGAAAGCAAGTTTTGCCTGTCCTGGCAGGTAAAAACTACTAAAGTCATTTTTCACTTTTGTAAGGCCTACCTCTCCCACTGACTAACACTGGGTTACCTTATTACATTATTAAGTGCTAACTTTAGATTGTGAGCAGGTAGAGACATGCTGTCTACACTCAAATGAATGGTAATTAATAAATTAGAAAGTTAAAACAGCAAGGTGATGGATGTAATGCTCAAATTAATCTCATACACTGGCAATTTGCTAGGGGCCGCATCCTAATCCATTGTTTTTTGCCTACCATGCCACCGCAGTTTAGACCCAGCCATATGCAAATCAATCTTGACCATGCGCCTCAAGGGAACAGTCCTTTAGGTGCTATTTTTACAAAAAACTTTCAAATTGAACATCTCTGCTTCTACTGATTGGATTTTTGTTGTTCTGGTATCACTTTATTTACTAAACGTTGCTCTATTTTTCTAAATTGGTTTATGTTTTTTTCTTGTGTTGTGTTTTCAACTTTAATACTGTTTTATGAGCTGTATAAATACTTTACACATTGCCTCTAAGTTAAGCCGGACTGCTTTGTGGAAAGCTACCAGACGGTTAAGCATGGGTTAATTTTGTGACATTTTGTGGTACACCCTACTAAGGATTGTGGTTGTTGCCTGAGTGTGGCTTCCACCCTCCTCAACCAATAACCCCATTTCTTAAAACTACTCAAATTGAAACTCCGAACCCGATGCAGACAGGAACAGTATGTACAGAAGGAATGAGTGCTTTCAAAGTCTTTATTGCTGAACGTACCAGGCTTTGCATACTAATATTCCAAAAATTGCTTGAAAATTGCAATTCCAACATTGTCAGTGCCTGTGATTTGAACAGAAAAACACAATAAAATGGTGATTCACGTTCCTGGTGATTTGCAAACAGATGCAGAAATGCACTGCGCAGCCGCGGTCCGTGCAGGTAACAGCTTTGGAGTGGTGGGGCCGGGTAAGGGGGAATTTTCCCTCTGCATTGGCTCTCGAAATCCCCCCTTACCCGGCCCCACCGCCCCGCCGCTGTTACCTGCACAGACCGCGGCTGGCACTGCGGCTACTTATCTGACACAAATTGTGTATTAGTCACCAGCTGCCATGAGCAAGCTGTCTATTTCAATATGGTTCCGTATTAAAGTGACAGAACACAGTATAATGGGGGACAGACAGCAGTCCTAGGTACTGCTGGTTACCCCATACTACCATAGACACCAAAGCACACCAAAGAAGTGTTACTATATTCCTCAGTGAGTAATACACTGAATACAAAAGAAGACACAGTCAATCAATCAAGTTCCAAGGATAATGTCTCAATAAGCGATCCACAATAAACGATCCACAGCTGTAGAAATGTCCAATTATTGACTTTTATTCCATACAAAACGGCAGCCGACGAGCGTTTTGCCCTCCTGGGCTTTCTCAAGGCTTGTTTCAACCGTATGTACGCATTCTGCAGTCAGAGCCCGTCGTTTGACACAGGTAAGAGTTGCCACTAGATTTAAGATAAGTCCGACTGCCTCAATTTTCAATAAATCAAAGTATGTTAAAACACGATGGTGAACTCTATCTGGGAAGGACTTTCATACAAATTTTTGTCTCCAGTGAAAAGTCGTCAGATTAAAGTATAGAAGCAAGGACCATGATAAGTCCGCGCATGTCTGTATATTTCCAGAATCCGTGTCCCGATTCAGAAATCCTGGTTACCCCAACGTGACATCCCATTGCAAATGCTCATCTATTTTTGGCATCTCAATATCCCCCCTCTGATCAACATGGGTCAATATGTCGACAGATTGCAGATGCAAATACAGAGACATCGGTTTGCTGTCTCCTGCTGCACCTACCTTTGTAGACCTTAACGTTATGTTACACAGCTGAATACGTTCTCTACAATAGCAATAAGGTGGCATGTGTGTCACTATTGAAAGGGCCATTTCTATTGTACTGAATTAGACCATCGAGGGTACTTCTAAGATTAACACAGGCTACATACAGCACATTGCTACTCCGTGCGAAAACCAGCACTGTGCTGCAACCCGGCCATTCAATACATTTGCTAGATGCCGTTTCTTTTTCTTAGTAGGAAAGTTATAGAAAACTTTATTTCCCAAAGGTCCGACTGATCAGGAGACGCCGTCCATTAATGTTTCAACAGAATGAGAAAGCACATTTCCCATGTTTCTCTAAATTCTTAGGTTTGTTTTGCAAAGAAACAGAAGTCTACGGCCAACAAAATAGAAAGCAAAAAGTGGGTGCAAGTAAGAACAAAAATTCCTTTGGTGCCCTCATTAAGTTTGGTAGCCGTGCACCTAGAATCTGACGGGGAAGGCATTGCTGGTGCACGTGTTCCATATTCGTCTTCCTTAAGACCAGGCTTCAGAAACGTCAGTTGTCCATTTATAAATAAAGCAAATTAGTGTTCTACATGTTCAGCTAGCCAATTATACGAGAGCACCATGGCCCACCACTCACTGACAGATGTAATACAGTGTCCAGATTCAGAATGTATGCATGAGCTGGCCATGTTTGCCTATTATCCAGAGATGTTCTACAACATAGAGGCACGTCCTGTTTAGTTTCCAAATGTCAATAAGGGGAAACACTGATGAAGCAGAGGTGTAATCAAGAACCCCTATGTGCACCTGGGTCTACAACTATCAGATATAACAAGACTGAAGAGATCCACATGAATTCATATGTTTGTTTGCTTAGTCGTAGGTGAAGAAGGTTTCTTTGAAAACCTCATCTGTGTGTGAAATTGTGTGAACTTGTGAAAATGGGATTTTTTGTACTGTTTCTTTGTCAGCCAGGAAGAGTGTTCATCTGCCCCAAGGACTGCTATCTGCCAACAAATGAACGAAGCACCAAACCATCATTCCTCCTTCTGAAACTGGCTGTCCGCACTGCATTCTGCTTTGCAAATGTGGTACACCAATCCCATTAAACATATGCATGCAAACTTTATGTGACCCTCACTCCATACCCAGGCCATCATAAAGGATGCTAGACCATGATGAATGCGTAAAGCAGCGTTTCCATGGCGGCGTTGCCGCCATGGAAAGAAATACGGTGTTTGCTCTTGGGGGCCCGTTGCGGGCCCCCAGGGTGTTGAGGGGGTGGGGGGTGCACATGGGGGGTACCATAGGTACCCCCCTGCATTTGTATGCACAAGGTGGCAGGCACCGCGCAGTGCCTGTCACGTTGTGCATGCAAATGCACGATGTGCATTCACAGCATTGTGGCGGGCGGTGCTGTGAGCACCGCCCATCTCAATGCTGGAAATAGGGTGTCCCACCGCCATGGTGGCGGTGGCATCCTAATGTCAGGTGCGGGACCGCTGCACCCCTTGCGGACGGTCCCGCATTCCGTTACGGTGGCGGGCGGACTTTGTCCGCCCTCCATCGTAATGACCCCCATAATAATTTATAAATATACATATATTTACTTACAAATAATTTATTAACCAATATCTTTATTTATTTTTTAAACTTTTAAATTATATAAAAATAAAATATATACATATATCAATAATTTAAAAATAAAAAATGACCATTTTATTATTAATTCAAACATTTAACTATTTAAAAAAATTAAAATGTACATTGCGCAATACAATAAATACAACAGTAGGGAAAATGTTGGATAGCGGAATAATTGAATTTACTATTCCAACTACAGTCAGTGCAACAGTAGGGAAATTGTTGGATAGCGGGGAGTAAAGATTACTATTCCACTCCAGTGAGTGCAATAGTAGGAAAAGTGCTGGATAGCAGAGGGGTAAAAATTACTATTTCCACTCCAGTGAGAGCAACATTAGGGAAAGTATTGGATAGCGGAGGGGTAAAAATTACCATTCCAAAGCCAAAGAGTGCAACAGTAGGGAAAGTATTGGATAGCGGAGGGGTAAAAATGACTATTCCCACTCTAGTGAGTGCAACAGTAGTGAAAGTGTATGATAGCGGAGGGGTAAAAATTACAATTCCCATGCCAGTGAGTGCAACAGTAGGGAAAGTGCTGGATAGCGGAAGGGTAAAAATTACTATGCCCACTCCAGTGAGTGCTACAGTAGGGAAAGTTCTGGATAGCAAAGTAGTAAAAATTGCTATTCCCACTCCAGTGAGTGCAACAGTAGGGAAAATGTTGGATAGCGGAATAATTGAATTTACTATTCCAACTCCAGTCAGTGCAACAGTAGGGAAATTGTTGGATAGCGGGGAGTAAAATTATTATTCCCACTCCAGTGAGTGCAATAGTAGGGAAAGTGCTGGATAGCGGAGAGGTAAAAATTACTATTCCCACTCCAGTGAGAGCAACAGTAGGGAAATATTGGATAGCGGAGGGGTAAAAATTATGATTCCAACTCAAAGAGTGCAACAGTAGGGAAAGTATTGGATAGTGGAGGGGTAAAAATTACTATTCCCACTCCAGTGAGTGCAACAGTAGTGAAAGTGTTGGATAGCGGAGGGGTAAAAATTACTATTCCCACTCCAGTGAGTGCAACAGTAGGGAAAGCGCTGGATAGCGGAAGGGTAAACATTACTATTCCCACTCCAGTGAGTGCAACAGTAGGGAAAGTGCTGGGTAGCAAAGGAGTAAAAATTACTATTCCCACTTCAGTGAGTGCAACAGTAGGGAACGTTCTGGATAGCGGAGGGGTAAAAATGACTATTCCCACTCCAGTGAGTGCAACAGTAGGGAAAGTGCTGGATAGCGGAGGGGTAAAAATGACTGTTCCCAACCCAGTGAGTGCAACAGTAAGGAAAGTGTTGAATAGCAGAGAAACAAAAAATAATAATAACATTTAAACAATTGAAAATATTTAAATAATCTTAAAAATAAATAAACAATATTTTAGAAATATCAGATTAAATATATTAAACATTAACATTAAATATATTAATTACATATAACAAAAAGGTAGAACTATTATCTAAAATAAATTAATAAATACATTTATAAACAATATTTATTCGAAAGAAGCAAATATTAACAAACAAAAAAATATTTGAAACATAAATGTATTTATTTTATTTACTAACCTATAACACCACACCAATAAAAAAAAAACTTCAATATTTGTAATTAATTTTTCCCCATAATTAACATAATTAATAATAATTAAAAAAATGATTATTCTATTCATTGTCCACCTTCTAATTGTTTGAGTATCATTACACTCAATTTTTAATAACAATGCAGCATGATCCGAGAGATGTATGGGCAAATGGTCTATCCCAGCTACCAACTCCACTTCTTTCTTAACCATAAACATGTAATCTATTCTCGAGAAATGCCTGTTCTTTTTACTATGAAAAGAGTACCCCCTAACTTTACCTTTTACTCTGCGAAAAACATCACACAAGTTAAGATTCTCCATCATATCTAATAAATATGCCCTCATCTTAGGGGAACTGATTTGTGTCCTAACTGACGACCTATCAAGATCATTATTCAATAGAACATTAAAATCCCCACCAAGAATAATAGGAGATTGAAAGTCAACCAGATTAGAGAAAAGCTTACTCAAGGGTGATACGTCATCTATATTTGGGCCATAGTAACTCGCTAGTGTATATATCGCGAGAGCTGTTTTAATCTCGGCAATTATCCATCGCCCTCCCTCATCTGCTCTATATCTGAGAAGCTCAATCCCTGAGTTCGCCCAAAATGAGTAAGTTACTCAAAATGAGTAAGTAAGTGCCTTCTGTGAATACCAAAATGAGTAAGTGCCTTCTGTGAATACCAAAATGGTAGTAAGTTTAGGATTTTGTCTTAAGTTAGTTCTGTGAATCTGGCCCTAAAATCTTAACACATATAATAAAAATACAAACAATTCTTATACAAAAAATACATGCATCACACACATATAAAATATATACTAAAATACATAACATTATTAAAAAATCGATATTTTTAACATATATATTTTTGCTAACGATATTAAACAGTTCGATATTTTTTGCATCGATATTACTTACCCAAAATCGATATTCGTGACCACAATATTTTTTCTGTCGATATTCTTGACCCACAATATTTTTACCACGATATTTGTGCAATTCGATATTTCTTACTCAATATTCTGTCCCTGCACCAAATGGAAGTTATGAATTTTTAAAGATGAAACTAAAATGCAGTGCTTAAAACTATAAAGCACCAAGCGGGGCTATCTGGTTGCGCTAGACCGGGTCAAATCCAAAAGTTCAGGCTGACCATGATGGAGGGCCAGTCTGATGCAGTGACCAACCTTGTCCCACTGCAAAGAAACCTTGTTGCTTCATCGGCAATAGCCCAATGTGTGAAGCAGAGGAGGAGATGCGTTGTTGTCAATCCCTTCAGATGTAGGTGATATGTCAGTTCCAAGCCGTGTTAGTCGGAGATGCGTCGTCGTCAACCACAAAAGGTAGGTGACACTTCGTCGTTGACCCACGCAAGTCAAGGTTGCATCAGGAACAGTAGACAATGCGCTACTCAGTTGGCAATACAATGTCTTTGTTCCTTGGAACAGCGGCGATGCATCGGCGTTAAAGGAGATGCTTCGGTTCCAAGCCGTGCAACAATGGCAATGCTTGGATTTTGGTAGTCGCAGCATTGTATACCCACTTCCAAGGGCCCAGGACTGGACCACTTGACGGGGCAAGGTTGGAAGTCTTTAATGTCCCAGAGACTTATTACAGGAGGCAAGCCAGCAACCCTTTGAAGTCACTCTGGTTCTGGATTAGAGAGATGCAGGTCCAGTCCTTCTCACTCCCAGGCAAGAGGACAGCAGGTCAGCACAGCAGAGCAGAAGTCCCACAGAGCAGCAGTCAGCAGATTGGCAGTTCTTGTAGCAGCAGAGTAGTCCTTCTTCCTGGCAGATTATCCACAGGTCCAGAAGTCTACTGAGTTGGTGGTGTCAGAGGTCCAGTACTTATACCCAGTTATGACTTTGAAGTGGGGGATACTTTAAAGAGGGGCCTTTGCAGTGCACAGAATCCCTGTCCTGGATCCAGACTCACTACAGGTGGATATGCAGCCATTTGTGTGGAGGCAGGACACAGCCTATTCAGGTGTAAGTGTCAGCTCCTCCCTCCCATTCTGCCCAGGATGGCCCATCAGGATGTGGATGGCCCATCAGTCACACCTAAGCTCCCTTTGTGTGTGGCTGTCTAGAGGGAATGTGCAAAGCCCAGCTGTCACCCTTACCTGATATGTATTCAGAGACAGGTAGAAGGCACCAAATGGCTAAAGTAAGTAATTAGCAAACACAATAAGATGATGGATGGAGTGATGAAAACTTTCAACCGTTCACCCCCAGTCACAGATCTAGGTTTAATCCATTGTTCTTTTGCTCACTATGCCACCCCAGTTTTGGCCCAGCCATACGCAAATCCGCCTTGACCCTGTTCCTCATGGGAACAGTCCAGCCAGAATTGCCAGGCCAGGTCTTCCCTGGACAGGAAACAAGCATCCTAGGACCGGTTTTGGGGTTTCACCCCTCATCAGCCAGGCAAGCTTGTGTTACAATTTGACCCATAGTGGGAAGGGTATGCCCTGATGTGGGTCCCGGGCTCGTTACGCCATCAATTTCAATCCAGCCTGGCTGATGAGGGGTGATGCTGCAAAATCGGTCTAGCATGCTTGTTTCTGGTCCAGGGAGGACCTGGAATGACAGTTCGGGCTGGACTGTTCCCATGGGGAACAAGGTAAAGGTTGATTTGCATATGGCTGGGTCTAAACTGGAGTGGCATGGCGAGCAAAATACCGATTGATTAAACCCAGATCTGTGACTGGGGCTGCATGTTTGACAATGTTCAACATTCCGTCCATCATCTTTTTGTGTTAAAGTAAGTGATTGCCAACTTTCTAAAAGTGCATTTTCATAACTACAATTTAAAATCTAACTTCACCATAAATTGTGATTTTAAAATGTGATTCCAAAGACACCAAACTTGGAGGTCCCATCTCTTCCCAATTGGAAATTACACCATTATGATGTAATAAGGTTAACCCATGGGAGAGATAGGCCTTGCAGAAGTGAAAAACGAATTTAAGAGTTTTTCACTACTAGAACATGTAAAACTTAAAAGTACACGTCCTACTTTTTAAGTACACCGAGCCCTTCGGCTGATCAGGGCCTACCTTAGGAGTGACATATGTATTAAAAAGGAAGGCTTTAGTCTGGCAAGAGGGCTAACTTGCCAGGTCGACATGGTAGTTTAAGACTGCGCACACAGGCTCTGCAATGGAAGGCCTGAGACATGTTTAAAGGGCTACTGGAGTGGGTTGCTCAATCAGTGCTGCAGGCCAACTAGTACCATTTAATTTACAGGCCCTGGACACATGTAGTGCACTCTACTATTGACTTATAAGTAAATTAAATAATGCAATTATGGATAAGCCAATGTTATCATGTTTAAAGCAGAGAGCACATGAACTTTAGCACTGGTTAGCAGTGGTAAAGTGCCCAGAGTCCTAAGACTTGCAAAAATGAAGACAGCAAAAATAGGCGATCTGAAGGCAAAAAAGTCAGGGGAAACCATGCCAAGGATGCCACCATATTATCCTTGTTTTCCGCTGGTCGACGAGTCGACCGGCGGAAAAGCGGCGGACGGTCTTTCCGTCCGCCGCGGGTCTTTGCTGTGTGGATGGTGGGTGGATCGCCCCCGCCGGCAGTGACTACCGCCGGCCCGGCGGGGGCGATCCGCCCGCCATCATAATCACCCCCTATGTTTGTGTGTTTATAGTTTTTTAAATTAAGTTTATTTGTTATATTTAGTTAAAATGTATATTACATTTAATTTATCTGGTTAAAAATAATATTAATATGTAATATATTTAATATAGTTTAGTTTATGTTATACATATTTTTAAATCGATATTTTGTACATCTATATTTTTTACTTCAATATTTTTAGATTCAATACTTTTGTACTTACCTGTTTAAGTATAGGGAGTCGATATTTTTGCATTCTATATTTTTTCATCGATATTTTTTACATCGATATTTTGTCAGTGATCCACTCCGTTTATACTGATTGGATTTTTGTTTTGTTCAGTAAATTAAGCTCTATTTGTCTAACCAGGTGTGGTATCTTTTTGGGCGGTATTTTCACTGTTTTACTGTTTGAAGTGTTGCAAAAATACTTTACCCATTGCCTCTTAAGTTAAGTCTGACTGCTATATGCCAAGCAACCAGAGGGTGCACACTGGGTTAAATTATGGTGTGTATGTATCTGACTTTCCCTGACTAGGATTGTGGTTTCTGCTTGGACAGGGTGCATACCTCTGCCATCCAGAAACCCAATTTCTAACACTGGGTTTTAGAGCGAGAGATGGCTATGTATATATACTTTTGCACACATATTACATATGTTCATTTGTATCCACTCCATTCTTATTCTTTCAATGAGCTTCAAGGAGAGATGAGGCAATAAATAGGCAGCATGTGTCCATGACCCCATACGTAATGTGCATCAGTTTTGAATCTTCCTAGACAATAAGCCCTGTTGAGATACACAATACCATGAACAGTTGGGTCGGTATCGATTTTCATAAGGCGAACCTTTGTATAGAGAGGCATGTTGGGAGAAAAAATATGGAGTGGAATGCAGCCTGAGTGACTGCAAGTGGCTGAGATTAATTCAAGCATTCTATCCATCACCTTCTTGTTGTTGCTGTGAAATACATACCTTTACTACCAGGAGTTGTACCCAAAGTCTGTTGATTGTAATGCAGGTGATCTATGTCGAGAGTAGTGCTGCCCAGTGGGAGAGAAGAATATGGAGTGGTAGAGTCATAGATGCATGTATCCCACAACAATCACTTGGTTAAACTCAAGATATTAAAAATAATAAATGAATAAATTATCAATTTATCTGTGGTGCATTTAAAGTAATGAAATATGAGGTGAGGTATCAGCCTACCTGGTAGGTGTGCCTAAGACTGCTACCTCTGGAAGAGTAGATGTTCTGCATCTCCATGTCTCTGACATCATTTTAGGGCTGCCGGGAGTGCCTGAGACTTTTCACTAGAAGTGCAGTTGCTTAGTAGCTCTGTCTAATTATTTTTAGGTCTGGTGGCAGTCAGCCCTCCTGCAGCATCACAGGATTTTATGAGTTTGCAAGTAGGAGGGCCGTAAACATGAGAATGAAGAAGAACAACGAGCGAAGAGGTGAGAGCAGATGGTAGAGGTTAGAAGTGGGATATATAGCAATGAAATTGGCTGATTTTTGTTTCGCTGGGAGGCTAACTTTAGGTGGAACTGAAGTTTAGTTGGCACTGATAGCTACACACTTCAAAACCAGATTATCTAGGTTCAGCCCCAGCCCTACCAGTGCAACAGAGTTAGTGAATCTGTCAAACAGTGTTGTTCTATTTTGTATTGGAAAAGCAAATCCCTTAATTGCCATGTTTTAGGATGGATGTCACTTAGAGGTCAGCAGAGGTTACAAATACAAATCCTGACTTGAGTATAGTGACCACGGGCACTGTTCTTGCTAGCTTTGTTAAGCAATGGTTAAAGGCAAAGCCTTTGCCAAGAAACGACAAACTGGGGCATTTTAAATACAACATGATCTGCCTTGCACTTCTGAGCCAGTTTGAAAAGAGCAGCTGCATACTGGAAACTTTCAACTATGTCACTATCTAGCAAAATGCTGTCAAGGGCTCCATGGCCCATGAAACAACCATCAATGAGGGGGTGTCTACAACAAAGCCTAGGGCAGCAAGTGAGTAACAGTAATGAAGTTTCCTTTTAACTGGGCCTGTAGCTTTCTGCTGGCAGGGAACTTGAATGTGTAAATCTGTCTCTGAGTCAGGTTCTAAATGTTCATTCAGAGCAGCACAGAGATAAATCTAAGCCAGTTATGTCTCTTAATTAGGCCGTTTGGGATGTCCTGGAGGAACATGCTGCATCTGTGAAGATGCTCTGTACTGCCACCACCTCCTGCAGCCTAGCTACCTAAAGACCCTTAGCAGAAAAGCACAGCACTGGCCTGGCATGATCAGTTCTGAAGTGTAAGTAAATATATCATAGGCTCTCAGTCTGTGAGGCTGCCTCTGCCTCATTCTTAGTCCATATTTCATGATTCGTTTTTGTGATTTAGGCCCATATGTACAAAAGGATTTTGAATTTCTTAACGTGGGGAGTTGCTATTTCCGGCCATTAAGAAATGCAAAATTGACTTTGGGTATGTATGAAAGGCATATGCGGAGTCGCAAAATGAGATTTCTACCCAGTATAAATCGCATTTTGCGATTCGCAAAATAGGAAATCGCAAATAGGGATTTCCTATTTGTGAATCGGTAACCGCATGTTCATAGCATTTCCTAATTCCGACTAGTCGCAAAATGGGCATTTAGGAAATGCAATAACCACTGAATTGGATCAGGTGGTAACCAGGTGCAAACTAGAAAAAAGGCACCCAAAATGCACAAGGCACTTTTATAATGGTGACCCTGTATGTTTTGGAAGGAGGATGAGGATTTTGGCAGTGAGGCAGAAAAGCAGGAGACAGGAGAAGATATTTATGGTGAACAGACAGAGAAGATTATTCATAGATACAGGTTGAGCAGCCAGGTAATACTTGATTTAATAGCTGAGTTACAACCTCAGCTACAGGTCCTTAGACTTAGAAGCAATGCAATACCACCCATGTGTAAACCCTGTGTTGCCTACACATCTTAGTGTCCGACAGTTAGCAGGGGGTCATAGCAGTGGTGGGGGGGTGTCACAAAGTGCCTTTTCCAGGTTCTTTCACCTGTTCTTTGACATCATGGTGAGCAAGATCAACGAATATATATTTTTCCCCAATACCCCCCAATCATTGTAGCAAAACAAAATTATGTTCTACAGAGTAGCACAGTTCCACAATGCTGCGTAGATGGGACACATATTGCCATATGTCCCCCCTCAGCAAGTGTATACATCTACAGGAACCTGTAAAGTTCACACTCACTCAATGTGTAGGCAGTATGTGACGCCTCCTGTATCCTAACAGACATTGTGGCCAGATTCCCAGGCAGCACCACCAACTCATTCATGTTCCATCACAGTAGAATTCACAACCAACTGGCACAGGGTGAATTTGGTAATGGTTTCCTACTTGGTAAGAGAATTGCAGACTCAATGATTACAGTGGCCAGCACAGTGTGTGTAATGTGACCTAGTGGTTTTACTGCTCATGCTCTTAAGGAGGCAGTGCATAATCCTTATGGCCCTGGCTACTCACACCATAGCTGACTCTGAGGACAAGAAGTGAGAGGCAATATAGCTGGTCACTCAGGACAACATGCTCCATCATTGAGCAGACCATTGGGATCCTGAAGTCCCGCTTCCGCTGCCTATACAAAACCAGTGGGGCACTATTGTTCAGACCAGATACATGATGCAAGATCATCGCCACTTGTGCCATACTGCACAATATTGCGATGAGGAAGGGTCTGACCAACATCCCCATAGAGCAAGATACCAACTCTGATAATGAGTTATCACCGCTACAGGTGCAGCTGGAGGGCACATGTTCAGCAGAGTGGTGTGAACGAAGCAGAGATCACCAACTGCTATTTCTGAGGTAAGAGAAATTAGATTATCAAATAATGTGACATCAAACGATGCTAATGCTTGGTTCATAACCAAGACACCACCTTTTATTCATTTAGCAACAACATTGTAACACACAAGAATTAACTGTATCCTTGTGAATGTAACATTGTTAGTATAATAACAACAAAAGTGACAAATGCAAAACAAAACACAGGCGACTCATTCCTCTGAGTGTACAGTGCTTCACTTCTTTCTGCCTCTGTGGTTGGGTGCTTTGTCAGCAAAATTGAGCTGTGGGACTGGTGACATGTCAGTCCCAGAAGTGAGTCTGTGTAAACACCTGGTACTGCATACCTCCTAAATGGAAGTGGACTGAGGCTAGAGCCCTCTTCGCTCTCAGGTGGGGGAAAGATGTTGGGGACGCAGAGGTTGTGGGTCTGGATGTTCTCTAGGGCTATGGTCACTTGCACAAGCCCACGCACAATGTCCTGACAGCAGTGCTCCATGTCAGTCTGAATGTTCACAGTCCGTCTTGTTAGAGGTGCTGTGGCTACTGCTAGGTGGTTGAGGGGCTAGGTGAATGAATCATACATTGCCAGGTACTGCCTGTGCCTCTGTTTCAGCAGATGGTGCTCCCTCTCCATTGTCGTTAGCCAACGGTCATGCCCTTTCTCCAAGTTCTACAGCAACATATGTTGCAGCTGCCTACTAACTGTCCATATCTGTTTTGTCTGCAGTCGATGTAAGGAGATGATGGACCTCTCTAATCCACCATTCACAGGAGCACTATCCCAAATGTTGTCTAACATGTTCTCAGTATGGACTGCTGATCCTTGCCCTCTGAGTTGTCTGTGTGCCCTGTCTCCAATGTCGTGGGATCCCTGCTCTGTGATTGATGCTAATCACTGTCGACAAACTCTGGCAGCTGTGAGATGGTTGCTTTCCTGCCAGTAGGAGTTAGGGCAATGGGTGGAAGGGTTGGTCGTGTTATGTCCTGCTTGACCACATCCGTGTAAGTATGCCCTTTGGCTGCAATAGGTCCTGGCACGTCCGGGTTGTGATCTGTGTAAATGCATGTAAAAAGTTACTGTAAATAAATTGCCAAAGTGTGGCCACAATAATGCTTTAACTCTGTTTCATGTGTTTGTGATGTCTTTATGTTGTAGCAATATGTTTGGGGTAGTCATCAGGACACAGTTCAGCAAGAAGACGATTTGTACTACAACTCCTATAATGCATTGCCAGGGTGCGGCAAATATCTCAATAGAGTTAATCATGCTGTGATTTATGATATATGGATTTACTAACATTCTGTTTTGTTAGGTAAGTTGAGGGAAGATGACTTACCCTGGATGGTGCATACTGGATTAGAGGTGACAATGTCCCCTACTCCCCCCACACTCTCCCTGCTTCAAGGGTCCCCTCTATCAGTGTCTCCATGAGAGTTGGTGGAGGTGTTTTGGGGGTCCTCCACCAGTTCCATGTCCCTCTTCCATCCTGCTGGCCACCTTCTTCTTCAAATGAGACCTCAGGTCATACCACCTTTTGTACATCTCAGGAATGATCCTCTGGGTCACTCCTAGGGAGTTCACCTTCTCCGGGATGGTGGTCCAGATCCAGGTCTTTTGGCTTTCTGGCACATAGAAGGAGGTATTTCTAAACAGTTGGTCCATATGGGACACACATTCCTCTATCAGTCACTCCGGCTCCTTTTCAGTGAACTTAACTTTACGCTTTGTGGACCCTGATTCCTTGCTCCCATTCACTACGGCCATGGTCTTCTCCTGGGATGGTGTATTAGGGGGCAGTTGGGATGCAGGAACACTCCTTACTTCCAGCGAAGGCCTCTGGGTTGTGGACACACCCCATATTTATAAACTTCCTGCTCTGACATCATCATTTGTTTCCTATTTTGCAATTTCCTACATGGAAATAGCTATTTTGCAATTTCGTATATAGCAATGATCTAATAGTGAACGCAATTAGGAAATCAACTTTACATACATTCCATTTTGCGATTCCCAAATAGCAATTTCTACGGATTCGCTAATTGGGAATCACAATTTCAGGATTTCGTACATATGGGCCTAAATGCTTAAATGTGTCAGTAGTGTGCACTTCCAACTGGTGAAGACAGCAAGACTCAGATATTAATTTCTTGTTAGCAAGATAAAAACAAGCTCTGTGTATTTATTATGGTAATACGATTTGCTGAGCAAGAATGCCCAACCTTAAAATAAAAAGCAAAGTGGATGTTTATTTTTAGTGACCATTAGACAAAACGCAATATCTTTGAATTGAGCATCATAGCAGATATAGTTCAATGCGTGAAATAAAAGTTGTCTAACCTGTTTGAGGAGTACACGCTTTGTTTTTATTTGAGTTTTCGTTTTGTTTTCTAATTCAGGGAAAAAGATTACATTACAGAAAAAAATGATGTGCTCTTCATATGGACCGACCCAGAAAACAACTTAGATTTGTTACAGCTTGCTTCGGTCCTGCTCAAGAATGAAAATGCATTTAAGTATGTTTGCAGGCGCCTTATCTTTTCCCCAATGAATTAACAACAGAAGGTATTTGACTTTTCGAGAGTATCTGCGATTCATTGTGCAAAGCATTTTTCAGACTGTTGACTGGCTGGCACTCTGAAATGATAGTTTTTTTGTGTGAGAATCACTGCAGCGCGTTTAGATTTGTGCAACCTTGTGGATAGTTTTGACTTCTCATCCTGTAAGGTCTATGACAAATATCTCAGCTGAGTCATGGGCCTGTAACAACTGGGTAACCCATGGGAAAGCCACTCGGGCTGAGACCAAGGCTGTAAAACCAGTGTAATTTAAGATTAGCTCTACATTCTCAAGTCTGTCAAAGATTGTTGGATCTATCCAGAGTTGTATTTGTATTGTTTGTGTCAGTCTGCAAGCCCCATTTTATCTGAGGAATGGATAACTGTGCTAATCCCTGGGCCTGTAATGCCTGTGGAACCCACAGGACCAGTCTCCTGCCAGACACTCGAGGCTGTAAAGTCAATGTAATCAACGGATAGTTGTGCTGCCTGAAACCTACCACAGGTTGGTAGATCATTCTATCTAAAGGTGCATTACTGAACTTCAGCCAATAAAACACATGTAATCTGAGTCATAGCTCTCATGCACGTAATATATGTGTGACCTATGGGATAGTGGTCTTGTCTCATTGTTTGGCCATAAAGTCTTTAAAACCTGTGGTATAGCTCTGCAGCACGTAATTTAAACCTGTATATTAAGAATGTTCACATTCTTGCCTAAAACTAGTGGTTAATTTGTAAAACAAAAAGTGCATTTTCTTATGGAGAACTGCCCACTACCACAGCCAGCCCCTGTGCCACCCACCCGAGCTCTCATTTTACGTGACTGCAGAGCAATCTAAAAAATCAACAATCCTTGCCTCAGCAAACCATTGCCTGCCACCAGCAGTGCATAGACTACACCACTCTGGAAACAGGTGTTCTCAGAGCCCTTCCTCGATTCAAATGTAAAGATTGGCTCTCCTCTCCAGGAACTGAGCACTTGGACCACATCCGCTTTTTTCCGCCAAGAAACAACAGAAATCCAACCAGCAAACCTGCAACTCACACAATGCCTTCCCCTGCCCTCTGATTCTTAACTGCTCTCCCACACCACACACATTTGCCCTTTTATACACGCCTGCCGTCTGCCACGTAAAAGGAGACTTTTGCAGGACGTACATTAACCCACTGAGCGATGTCTCTGTTTGGCTGCATTTGGCTGCAGGTCAAAAACGGAGAGTGAGACTTACCATAGCTAACAACAGAAAGACAGCTATGCTTTGAGTAAAGTGGATATAAATGTACAGCTTTTGCAATTTTAGCTTATCTTTGTGAACTATGGCAAATATTCCAAAATAAACAGCTGTTCTCACCCTGAATGTGCCTTTCTGTCCCTCATATCAGTCTGTGATTTTCTTTCTCAACATCTCTCAAAATCTAATCCAGCCCACCTCAGACCTGCATATCTATAATTGTATCTCAACCAGCAACTGAGATTTCCAAAAGTATGTGATAAGCAGGGGTTATCTTGGTGAGGTTTGCAAGTCAAAATAAAGTTTTAACCTCCCTAAGACCCCCCCAAAGGAAATTTGAGTGCTGAAGACATTACAGGGGAGAGCACATGGTAATGTGGCAGGAATTGAGACTGGGCCTTCTCCTCACATAATTGCTGTATGTCACATGACCAAGTCCGGACTCCTCTTACACCAGCACAGAGGCGCAACTAGAGCCACATTTCGGGGGGGGCTACTAAAAATTTAGGGGGGGGGCTGATTCTTCCAGCAATATGCAGAGTGGAGATGCAGGGCCTCTAAGATGGGGTGAAAAACAACAAAGCCTCGTTAACAAGTAAATGGTCTTTTAAATACCTGTGAAGTACTCGGGTGCGGCTGCAAGAAGACGGGCGTCAGCCCACAGCAGCTCAAAAACTGTGTGTGTGTGCCCGGAAAGCTGTCCCAGCCGGGCTGACACACACGACGGGGGGGGCTGAAGCCCTTTGAGTCCAATGGGCGTTGCACGCCTGCACCAGCACCAGAGAACTCTGGGAGGGTCTGATAGGGACTGTGAGCTTGCGATAGGATTGACCCCCCCCACACCCCTCAGGAGGGATGTGCATACGTCATGCCGATATGTTAGTGTTCCGGAGTAGAGGATGGAGGGAACTCCCAAAACCAGCTCTTCTGGATTCTATGGGGCACGGTATTTCTAGAACCTTCTCCCGATGCCTGTTTCAAGCCCCCAAAACCTCCAATGACTCATTCTTATGAAATAAAACTTATGATATAGACACACTCCCAGCTCACTCTATTCAAGAAGGAAACTCTTCTGGTTTAGACAGCACTGAGAATTATTAAAATATTTGTTTAATTTTTAGTTCCTAAAAAAACTCACGAATAGAGCGCAGTGCGCAAACCAAACTGACAGTTTCTGATACAACATAATTTACTCTTTCGATTGAAAGCCAGGGCCGGACTGGCTGTAGCAGGCATTTCCCCAGGAAGCTGGAAGGGTGGGGGCTTGTTTTGTTACTGGAGGCCGGTTTTACAGCAGTGCTGCAATATCGGCCTCCAGTAGCAAAAGAAGCAGTACTTCACACTTGTGCATCCACCCCACCCCTGGGGGCTGGTCCAACAAAATTGCCAGGGCTGCTTTGGGTTCCCAGTCTGGTCCTGTTGAAAGCAGTTACCTCCTGTCAGTAATATACATACAGACATGGCATTTTGAAAGCTTTTCCTTCCATAGCTACATTTTCCAAATATTTTTTTTAATATCCAATTCCCTTTGAACAATTAAATGAAAGTGGGTTTTATGTGAATATTTTAACAGTTGTGATGTAGCACCGTGTGAGGGGAAAGACACGCCAAAGCCACAAAGGCCTCATTGCAGCTGCTGCTGTTGAGAAACGCATGTGATGGTCTCGAATAAAGGGTAATAGGCAGACCTGCGGAATTGGGAAACATGGTCAAGAGACGTCTTTTTACTTACCTAGTATGAGAGTCATAGTGCATATTGGCTTCCTCCGCTGCCCCACTTTTGGAGGGAAACAGTACGGAGCCACGCCCACTGACAGGATTGCCGTACTTTACAAGAGATCAGAAGCTACTGGCATATGATGTTTATATCTCTGAATTTAGAACGGATCCTGGGTTTTGGAACTGGCCTTTCTTCAGAGTCTCCCCAGATGTTTGCCTTCTGTTGCTGCACCTGTTTTTGTTGGCATTAGGACTCTGTGCACTTTCCTGCTAACCAGTGGTAACCTGCTTGTGCTCCCTCCCTAAAACATGGTACAATTAGCATCTACCTGATTGCTACATTTAATTTACTTGTAAGTCCCTAGTAGATGGTTGTACATGTACCCAGGGCCTGTAAATGAAATGCTCCTAGTGGGCAGCAGCACTCAATGTGCTACCCTCTGAATTAGCCGTTTAAATCATGTCTCAGGCCTGCCACTGCAGCCTGTAATGCAGTTTTCAACTGCTATTTCAGCCTGGGAAAATAAACCTTTTGCCAGGCTTAAACCTTCCTTTTTAATACTTATAAAGCGTCTCTACTGCAGGGTCTAAAGGCTCATAGGGCAGAATGCATTGTATTTAAAAGTAGGACCTGTGAACTTAAGTGTTGCCTGTCCTGGTGCATGTCTTGGTAGTGAAAACTCCTAAAATCATTTTCACTGCTGGAAGGCTTATCTTTCCCATTGACTAATATTGCATTACCATATTATATTTAAAAATGAAAACTTTGAATTGAGAGCCGAGGGATATATACTGTTTGCACTCGAATTTGTAATTTAAAACCTATTTAATAGTAAAGTCAGATTTTATGCCACAATGCAGAAAATGCCACATTTGGAAAGTTGGCATTTTCTTGTACCAGCCGTTTGTGCCTTCTGTCAGTTTCCTAGGTCAAATGACTGTGAATTGCTCGGTGGTTGGGGTTTGTGTATTGCTTCCAGACAGTAAGACAAAGGAGGCTTAGGTGTGGACAAAATGGGCCATCCTGGCGGAATGACCGGGAGGGGCTGTAACCAGCTCCACCTCCATTTCAATGGGCTTTGCCTTCTGCACACACAAATGAACTTGACACCTGGAATACTATTAATGTTGTCACCCCAGAAAGTTTGGAGCTTTGGCAGGGTAAGAGAAAGAGCTTTCTAGATCCAGATGTAGGGGTACTATAGGAAATCTCCCCACATAAAAGCTGGCACCAGATATAAATATTGGACCGCCAGGGCCACACTTCAGACCACTCTTGGCTAAGTCTGGGTGGTGAACTCTGCTCCCCTCGCAGAGTTTGCGGAGTTTTCTGCACTCTGCGTTACGCAGAGCTCACAGAGATCCGAAAAACTCTGCTCCACGGAGCTGAGTTTTTTTCCTCGCTTGCGCTCATCAACATCAAGTTGGCGCATGAGGAAAATCCCCCTCCCGGCGAGATTTTTCCTCATTCGTGCTCGTCAACGTCAAGTTGGTGAGCATGAGCGATGGAAACTAACCGCCAGGTGAGATTTCTCAATGCGGGCGATCGGATTTCTCAATGCGAGTGGCCGCGTATTCTCGTGGCCGCTCGCGTTGAGAAACCGTCTGTTCACGTTGAGAAAGCTGTGTCACGTTCAAGCATAGGTAAATACGGGACGTACTCTGTTGAAAACACGAAGGAATGAAAGAGGAGCGTATGGATGGAACTACATCTCCCAGAATGCCAGGGGAGTGCTTGTTGTCTTACCTCTTTCTCTCTCTGTACTTAAACTCCTCCCGCACTCTAACCGGTGCTTGTCACCTGAGTTCTAATGCCCGGTTGCCGTGCTTGCTGACTTTCACAGCTCAAGTCTTCATTTCCGCCGAACGCCGTGTCTGAGGGTGATAGAAGCTTTACAAGTAAGTTCTGCTCGCATTCGCGCTGGGGCGTGATCACGCTGCCGCCACTTCTTGATTACGGCAGTAACGGTCCCTGGAAGCGCACGGAAGCGCTTACTTTGTGTGTGCCCTAAGAGCCAAATCAGGGCTGCTTACAAGCGCTGGAGGGTAATTACGAGTCACGATTGGCTCCACCATTACCAAGAGCTGTTGAGAGGCTTGGAGTGCTTGTTTTTTGTTTTATTCCTTTTTTGGTTGCTGGCCCACACACACTGGGATTGTGTGTATAAGAGAAAGACTTCTCTGGGAAACTTGAAGAAAACAATCACCGTTACCAGAGAACTATCTGGTCACAGATAAATACTTTGCAGTGGCTGCTTGCTGACTATCTAAACTGTGTCTGTGCTACAGAGTGTACTTATTTCTGTGGAAACGTGGTGAAGACCTATCTTGCTTTCTTTTCTTTATTTTTTCCCTTTTGTGCCTTTTTGTATCAGGAGTGTGGCAGCATTAACCGTAAGTGCAGTGCATCAAATATTGACTAGTGATATAGAGTGAAAGGTTAGTGTGGAAACTTCATGTGTGTTGTGTTGTGTCTCATATTCAGGGAACACGGGGCTACCATAGGAGTGAAGTCTACAACTCCAGATCATCGCTCCATTGAGTGTTTTCACTGCTGCAACTTTATTGTTTTGTTTCTCCCTTTTTTCCCCTTCCCCTACTGTGGTGTGATCTGCGGAGTGAGTTTATACATACTCGCAGGTGGTTCCATATAGGGGGAAAGGGTTACCTGGCATCTTCCATCGCTCCCGCTGTATCCGGCTTGCAAGGTTAGTGTTAACTGATCTCCTTTATGTGACAAGCTGCCACTTGGGTAGAAAATCTACTCAAGCGGCAGAAAGGAAGCAGCGCCCGCTTGCGCTGCGCATGTTGCCATTCGCGATAATTTCACAGCACGGACAAACACCAGGCACTGAAAATTATCGCGAACAGCATTTTTTCTAACCCACTCTGCCACTTGCGGAGCTCCACGTAGCGCGGCAGAATTTATTTTGCACTTCACGGAGTTCACCCAGGTTTAGAGTCTTGGCCTGTGGACATTACAGAAGTAGGTTTGCTCTGCTGCTGAGGACTGCCTTGCTATCTGAGAATGAAGACTGAACCTCCTTACCTTCATCCCAGGCTAACCTGATTGACGCTAAGAGTCATTTGGCTGGCCTCTTGTGTGAGCTACATGGACATAACAAGCTCCAGAGGCCTCCCTGCAACATCCGAGCTGTTGCTGCTCTGGACCTGCAACTGGACCTGCCTGGGCCCTGCTGGCCTCTTTTGAAGTGAGTTCCTGATCCCCAACAGGTGCCTCATTAGGTCCTGGACCGTTGCCTGGCATGATTTTGAGCTCCTTCAAAGAAGAAGAGGTGAAATCCTGAAGTTAGGGCTCTTTGCGACCATAAACTGGCCTCTTCATGCTGAGACTCTGCTGCCTGTGACAGCCGCCAATGCGGAGCTCTAGTCAGACCTCATCTTTGTGCTACAGCAAACGCCAGCGATGACCGGCAACAAAACATCTGCACTCTGCGCTACATCAACAGAACCCATGGTGACCACCAATGCGGAGCGCCAGTAATAATGACCATCCACGACACCAAACTCGTCATGCTGATGCAACGACGACAGCCCATCTGTGACACTCTTCCTGCACTGCGCAGCCTCCTCCACCGCAAATGGTTTTGGATTTTTCTTGTGTTGTGATTTCACTTTTTTACTGTCTGTGTGCTGCATTAATACTTTACACATTGCTTTTAAGTCAAGCCTGAGTGCTTTGTGCCAAGCTACCAGAGGTTAATTTAGTCACCTTTGGGGTTCACCCTGACAAGAATTGTGGTTGTTGACTGAGTGGGGCTTCCACCCCACTCCACTTAAACCCAATTTCTTACACTGGGAGTTTGGGTTAATTGCCAGTAATTTGAGGCTGTTTCCACGCGTATTTGAAAGATGATGGCTATATAAGTAGGTGATGACTGTTTCCCTGGCCTATCATAGGTATGCTCCTGCATTATCATGCCTGAGCCTCACTGGTATGCAAGTTATACCTAAAATATGAATTTGTTTTAGTAGCTTTTTTGTAATTCAGTTTATCTTGCACTTACAATAATTTCAATGATGTTACTTCCTGTGATGTTAGTAGGTTTAAAGGTCATATGACTACTTCCTGTGAGGTTATTGAGGGAAAGGTGAAGGAATTTCACTTCTGGTGATATGAAAAGGGGTCAAAAGGCACATGATGTGACTTGCACTACTCTCAGCATTTTGGTAATTCCCTATATTAAATCTAGCAGGTCACAAATGTATTGACATTAATTATATAAGGCAGAGATAAGCAGAGACTGGCAACGAAGGTTTCTATGCTATCCCAAAGAAGCGAAAAACAGTAATTATTTCAAAATAGAAGAGGTGTGAGAGGGCCTGGTGTTTATGCCTGTCTTCTCAGTACAATGAACAGGACTGGTAATCAACACCTTTTGACTGCAAGAGATAGCAATTCAGACAAGGGACTAAATGCAGCAGTCTCTCAAGCAAGACCAAGATAGCATTGACAACTTAAATAACAAACTACAGCCAGTATGCAACCCTAGCCACATAATCCATTACATGCAGCTTTGACAACTCACACTCGGCACCTTTCACACATCACAAACTCCAAACAGATATTAACCTTGCAGACAAGTCTAACTCACGAGTAAATTACAACTAGCAGGAAATCCTACAAACAGCACCCTTTAGCCAGCAGCTACACGCACCAAACACTCTAACACGTGAGAGCATTCAAAACACAGCAATGCTTCACATGCATACCAGCTTGAATGCACACATCCACTTTCTAGTGAAGTATTACACCCCATTCCCAATATAATGCACAATCCTCTCGGAATATTTCAGACCCTGCTCCTTGACAGAGTACCGGAACATTTGCAACACCCACACTTCAATTCCCTTTTCGTGCAAAGCAGTGTTGCCTCCTTGACACTTATGCATTCTCTCCTCTGTAAAATGCCCTTTACTCCATCCTCCCCATATTTCATTTCTGTCGGTGACCACACATGGCACTCACGCTTCTGTAATAGGCTTTCACTTGGAGAAGGTGAGAGTTCTATGCACCATGGTGCCCTCCAACTGTGAGGGTGTCTTTGGCGCTGTGGCTTCCGTTCTCTGGTGCCCACATCTTATCATGCTTTATTTAGAGTGAATGACATGTAGATTTTTCCTGAAATATAGACTTCTGGTACTTTTACAACTGGAGTTTCTCCTTCTCCATGAACACGTTTGCATCAGCCTAACAGCAGCCCACACCCAGGGACCATACGACTACGAAGGCCACAAAATCCTCATCTCAGCCGACTTCTCCAAATAAACGAATGAAAAAGAAAGGCCTTCCTACATCTCAGACCCCTGCTGCGTAAACGAGATCTATCATGGTTGATGGCAGATCAAAAGAGTTTTGTGATCCGGAAGAGCTGCGCTCCTTCCTCCAAGGCATCCAAGGAACAACCATGGACACCTCGGATGCTTCTTTGACCATGCTGCCATTGATCAAAGACTCTGCTGTTCCAGAGACCAAGGGCCAGCCTCATGGGGGCGAAGACCAGTTTAGACGTACCAGACCCCAAAGTTGCAAGAGCAAAGCAATCCAAGCGGTGGTGGAGCTCACACAAGACAGGGCCGGCAACAAATCCCGCTCCCCGTTGAAGAATGGATCTGAAAATGACTGACTCACTACATAACTTATCAGATTGGGAAGACCCCGTTGCCAGCAGATGAGCACTGCATGCTCCTTGATGTTCACCAGTGTTAAAACTGTTTGCTGCAATTATATACTGAATGTCTATTGTATGTTCTGCACAATCTTTCTCGTGGATGGGGCACCATGTTAATGTTAACATTATTGCTTTTATTCTATTTATCAATCTCTTATTATTCCCCTAGCTGACGAGGCACCCTAGCAGGTGCCATTAGTACACCACTGCAGGGCACGAGTCGGGGGTACACGCGGGTGGTCGGCGTCCACCCACTATTTTCACAGGGTGAACGCCGTCCACCCTGCCAAGAAGTTGGGCCCCACTAAATAATGTGCTGAACTCGTCTCGGTGTAATTTCCAAACACCGGGACACTTTCAGCAGCGCCTGCACGTTGTATGCTTTCCATCTGCAACAAGCAATAACGTGCAGGCAGAGAGGGTGTTCTTATTTCGGACTCCTGCTGGGCCCATAACAAAGGCCGAATTTGAGGGGTCATCAGGCCTCCTTTTGTTCGAGTCTTTTGGCTAGGAGCAGTCAGGAGCCTCACACCTGATGCAAATGAAGCATAGTGGGAACAAAGGCTCAAACCTTTTAGCACTTCACACATACTTAAGAGAGGCAGCTTTTCACTTTGTTCAGTCCCTGTTTAGGAGATGTGCATGCACTGTAAGAACATCAGATGTGTTGGTCTTTCCCAGTATTTACACAAAACAAATTGCATTTATATAGAGCCTACTTCCCCTGAGGAGGCGTTGAAATAATTAAAATACCACTATTTTTTCTTGAACAGCCCTACTCATCCCAATACAGGGTGTCAGAGCGCTTTACATCAGATGTGCATATTACATATACAATAAATTATATAAGTTTGTAAATGATGTACAGAATGTGTGACATAAAACTGGGGGTTTACAAGGTGTAGAAGTCACATATCATCTTCCATAGCTCACTGTGCTATTATCCTCACAATGCACTCAAACATACACATGATAGACCCGCTAAACATATATGTGAGGGCTTAAGATGTGATGCCACTTCTTGTGATGCCAATTCCTGTAAAGTCGTGGCTTGTGATGCCACTTCCG
This sequence comes from Calotriton arnoldi, assembly GCA_963921515.1. Classification (NCBI taxonomy): domain Eukaryota; kingdom Metazoa; phylum Chordata; class Amphibia; order Caudata; family Salamandridae; genus Calotriton; species Calotriton arnoldi. The sequence continues at coordinate 81,713 of CAWUFW010019100.1, forward strand.
GTGATGTCACTTCCAGTGATGCCACGTGTGATGGCATGCTCTGTGATGTCATGCACTGTGATGTCATGCGCCGTGATGTCATGCGACATGATGTCACGCGATGTGATGTCACGGGGCGTGATGTCACGTGACGTGATGTCACTTGCAAACTGCCTAATTAGGTTAGCCCTTCCACTTCTTTTTTTAGGACTTGTGCCCTGCACCACTGGTTCACCAACTGCCACCCTTCCCGTGACCTCCATGACTGCTTTTGGGAAATGCTTTTGTCTACGGATGGGAATCATCAAGCTTAGATCCTGCTGCCCCCCCTTGGGGGGGGTCTACCCTATCCCGCCGTAAGCAGCATAGTCTACGTACATCCTGGCCACCCCCGCTGGCCTCATGGGTAATGCAGATGCCACAGGATCCGACTGCTGAACACAGGTCTAGAATGGATATTGGCTTACTACTCGCTGGACAGAGTTGGTTCCTTCCCTGTACACCTAGGGCATACGAACCAGATCTTTTTTCTCTCTATCCCCTGCTCTACAACCCCAGACCACGTGCACGCCTGCATCTATACATTCACCTATCCACTGATCACAGGTGGCATGAGATTCCCCTTCCCTGCAACCCAACCCCCTCAGAGGCGTTGCCTCTCCACACACTGCAAGGACTCTCACCATCCCACATACTGTGCTACTCACATTACCCCAATCCCCTACCTTGCGAGATACACCGATGACCCCTCTATCTGACAACTCTCACCACTTGGCACAGTGACATCATCAAGGTCACTTACTGTCATATCTTGAAATGTGAACAGCCACACTCATTACATTAAACCTAAAAAAGTGATTACTGATCTCAACACTAAGTACATGGATGTGGCTCTTCTCCAGGAATAGCACATCACAATTACTGAGGTGGGAAAACTCAGGCAGGATTGGATGGGCAGGCTTACTCACAGCATCTGTCCTCCATTGCCAGAGACAGGGTCCCTGACACCTCAGAAATGCAGAGTGGCCATCCTTTCACATAGATTGTTCTCATGCACGGTACTTAAGATGTGGACCAATATAGAAGGACCTTATGCGTTTGTCAAGTTGCGCATTGGCGACAAGTTCCTAAACATAGGGTCTGTCTATGCACTGACTGGCCCAAAGGGACAATTTCTCGTACAGCCTAACTGTGTGTTAACGGAGATTGGTACAATACATCTGCTCACGGGGGGACTGGAATCTCGCACCCGACGTGATCTTAGATTGCACCGGCACCATAGATGTAGTCAACAACTTGAGAGAGCACTTTTAGTTGACATCCTTGCAGACCAAGGCCTCCTAGACATTTGGTGCCTCCTTCATCCTGACGATAAGGAATATACCACTGTCTCCCACGTTCATGGTTACCAATCGAGGCTGGACTACTTTCACGTCTCCCAGCCCATGGCTGCACTGATACACGATTTCCTGATAGTGGATGAGGCCCTGTCAGACCACTTTCCGATCTGCTTCATGGCGGACCTGGGACTGGTAACACTGACCCACACTCATTGGTAACTTCTGCGCTAATACTTTGGGCGGCAGCAAAAGGAACCATTTGGGTAAACTAATGCGAGATGACGCCCTAAACAACCGATGGAGAGTGAAGAGATAGGGCTCCCTGGGAAAGGAAATAACAGACCTGACACGCCAATACACAGCCTGCTCCTCAATATCTATTAGAGGGTGTCTTGAGAAAGCGCAGATGGCCCTAAAGACGGTGTTCACCTCAAAGACAGAATATACACTTCAGAAACTTAAGGCCTGCTATTACGAACAGGGTGAGAAAGCAGGGCAGTTGATAGTGGCACAACTAAGACAAAGGGAGACAGCAATGGCTATCCTAGCCATCAAGACTGACTTACGCCTACTTTTTAGACACCTGCAGGAGACAGCCTCTGTATTTGCAGCCAACAATCAGAATCTCTGTTCCCCCGTGGTGGTCAAGGACCCGGCCTTGATAGAGGATTTCTTTGGCAAAATATGCCTCCCTGGCCTCAATGAAGCAGGCAGGGAGCTCCTGACCGGCAGAATCACAAAGAGAAGATACTACAAGATATCTCCAACCTCCCATATCACAAGACCCCCGGAGACGACGACTTCCCCATGGAGTGTTATAAATGGATGAAAACTGAAACTTTAGACTCCTGTATAATGCACTCAAAGTGGCTGAACTAACGGGGACTCTGTGATATCTTCCCAACAAGGCTCTTATCACAGTCCTCTCCAAGCCGGGGAAAGGCACTCTCTTCTGTGGCAGCCAATGGCCCATCTCCCTCCTCAATGGGGACATAAATATCTCGGGTGGGATACTGGCCACCCACCTTAAAAGGGTAATATCCACACTGATACATAGTGCACAGGTGGGGTTTGTCCCGAGAAGATCGTCCTGGAATCACCTTCGCAGTCTGACCTGCTCTCTGCGGCTAGTCAAAAACCTTTTGGTGGAGATGCTAGCCCTCTCACTTGATGACAAGAAAGCTTTTGACCACATAAAATGGTGCTACCTCTTTGCGGCGCTGCATAGATTCAGTCTTGGCACCTTCTTCATCACCAAGGTTGGTTGGGTATGCAACTCTCCCTTGACACAGTGCAACTGTGGTGGATTCCTGTGGGATCCCTGGAGCATTACTGTATAGCCCTCCATCTGGCGCAAGTGGCCTATCAGCAGCTCCATGACCAGGATCCTCTGCAGTGTGTCATGATAGAGAGTGCCCTCATGGAAAGTCCACCAGGGCGTTAGGTTCTCGATCAGTATGACACATCCACACTTGCGAATGTGAACCCTATTATTCAAACCATGTTCAAAAACTGGGCATAGGATTACAGGCTCCTCTTGGTAGACACTCAACTAAACAACAAAGCTTCGCTATGGCATGATGCCTAAATAAGTATCAGAGGTGACACACTCAACAGGAGCCAGTGGCACTCACAGGGATCCTATCCTTGCACCATCATAGCACAAGAGGCTCTCAAATCTCTTGAGATGCCCTGTGAGGAATTGCGTTTACCACTGACCCAGCAGTGGAGATATACACAATTGTGACACCGTCTCTCCAGTAGGCTGGGGCAATGACTTGGGCCCTCCTAACATCCCTGGTGATACCTTACCTCGACACCCTGTGGCATTTCAAAGGAGGGATGTTGGGCCTATATAATCTCCTGGTGAGGCACCGTTTGGCGAAATCAACTCCAGGAGGAATACGACAGTGAGGACTTGGTTGAGATACTGAATAACCTGGATCATGGAGCATGGGAGGCCAGAATGAAATTCTGCCTCTTCAAAATGCTCCAAGACTGCCACTGGACACCTGCAAAACGGAACACTGCGAGACTCTTGCATCATTCAGACTGCTGGTGGTGTGATCATAAACAATAGGCCATTGTTCATCTGCTCCATGACTGACCTGACGTGCACACATTCTGGGATGCAGTGGGACATACATTAAGCAATGCAGTAGTGATCCCCACCCTGCTGCTGAGCCACTTGATAATGCTTCATGACACAGCGGACTGCCCTGCAATGTCCAACCAGGACCATTGACTTCTTCATACGTCCCTTACAGTGGTCAAGCTTTTCATCTTACACCACTGGCGAGCCCTGTACTCATGCATACATTAGAAATGGCTCACAGAAGTGTACAATACTGCTACCTTTGAAGCTCATCTACAATTTGCAGGCAAAGGTATTTCTCCATGTGTGGTTGCCCTTTCCTGCACAATGATTAGTGATCGGAGATAACCCAACTGACTCCCCCTTATCCTAACAACCCACCAGCCCATTGATGTCCTTCCATTCCACCCCGGCCCCACTCTCCCAGTGACTCAATTCAGTTCTCCCTACTACAGTGTCCCGAGCATGCTCCCACGCTACTCATGGGAACCGCCCCACTCTGACAGAACTCTTTAGTGGGAAGGGGACGGAGTGGAGAGAGCCAAACTGACCAAGGGAGGGGTGGCTTGATCCAGGCCTGATGGTGGATACTTCAATTACAAACCCTGAGCACCAATGATTCTTTGTAGGGCCCCAACTGCCACCATCCCAACAGATCTCATGGATCCAGTACCCTCTGAGATGGTTGTATGATACCGCCATGCATACTTTAACCACGTATACATAAGCAACGTGGTCTGAACCATGACCGCGTCTTTACCACGCATGCCGTTACCACACATACCTTTGCAATGAATTTCATTGTAAAGGTATGATTGGTAAAGGTATATGCATGTTAAAGTGCACTCCCCAGCTCCTCCTACCTGCGCCCTAAAACCTGATACCCCAGCCCAGCAATTCACCCCGCTCCTGCCCTAAAAACTACCCAACTCCCTACCCTGAGCCCTAAAACCCGGCCCTTGCCAAAAAACTACCCTGACCCCAGCCCCTCCGCCGTCAGCCCTAAACCTGAACCTGAGCCCTGAAAACTGCCTTTTCCCCACCCTGACCCCTAAACCGTGCCCCCAGTCCTAAAAACTACTTCGACCACCCTGCCCTGAGCCCTAAAACTAGCCCCCAGTTATAAAATCTACCCCCAAAAACCCTTCCCCAGCCCCACTTACCAAGCAGCGTCCCAATCCTTTCTCTCCACATCCATCTGCACATCTAGGCTGCTGACTGCCTTAACCACGCATATGCACATATCTAAACTGCTGACTGCCTTAATCAGACATATGCCAGGTTAAGGCATATGTGTGGTTAAGGCATATGCGTGGTTGAGGCAAATCCTGTCCCACTTGTGTTGAAACGATACGTGTGTAAATGCTGTTTCCCCTCTGAGACTATAGATCTCTCATTAGTCTAGCATGCACTAGGACTACCTCACCCCTCTCTTTCTCGATGCAAAAGAGTCACAGGACTGAACTCGCCCTCCTTCCATTCTCCCATCTTTTTTCCGTCCATCTCTTTTGTTCTTGTGTTCCTCGTATTACGTTGTGCTAACTTGTTGACCAAGTTCTGATTCTGCTCAGATTATCATGTGTATGACCAACCACTATTCCAAGTATTTTTACAATTATGGTTAGATATATAGTGCCCTACCTAATGTCTACAAATTCTCAAAAAACAATTACAAAAATAAATAAATAAATAACAGAAGGTTTTGTTCACAGATGGGTATCTGAGATTTATAGATTCTAAGTGATTCACCTGCAGGGGAAAACACTTTCACATGTTCTTGTTGTTTACATTTTTCTGATCCAAAAAGGCTAATTAATGAATAGCTCGCCTAAGCGGACTCTCATCCTCCTGACAGTAAACAAAAAATCCTTTATGAAAGCTCTAGTGGTATTAAAAGAGCTGTATTAATGGACGTATAGTCCTTATCTTTCTGTAGTTCTCTTGCTTCTTTCTGTACTTCTCTTGCCTCTTTCTGTAACTCTCTTGCCTCTTTCTGCACCTTTCTTACCTCTTTCTGCACCTCTCTTGCCTCTTTTTGCACATTTCTTCCTCTTTCTGCACCTCTGGTTCATAATGGTATGCATTCAGTAGTAGCATGGCAACATAGAAATGACAACACTGTAGGGTTCCAATATGTGTTTGAATATTTTTATTGAAATTCTCACATACATAATCGGTTAATAATCTTTCAAGTACATTACTTAGTCAGCAAATGTTTTAAAAGCATATAGGAATGTGTAATGTAGTCTAAGCTGCCAACTAACTAGCCATACCCAAAACCATTGTGGAATCCTTAAGTTACCAGCTATCCATGCTGTTACAGGATTTAAGACATAGGAATTATCTCTGATTTCCTGCTGCAGTTCCTCAACAACCTTTAAGGGTTGACAGATGCCAGATGGAGATTACTTTGCTAGAAAGGGTGCCATAAATGCTATCAAACCTGTAGCTGATTAAGCTTAGAAATGAGTCTCTCATCTGCTGCTATGAGTGCCACTGAGTCAACCCATTTTTCATAAACGGGCGCTGTTGTTATTTTCTATTTCCTGGAAATACACAATTTTGCACTAGCAAAGACTGTGGCAATCCATTTTTTCTTGTGATTGTTCATTCCTGTAGTATGCTGGGTGTTGTATAGAATTGCCCATTTTGGTGTAGCGTTAATAAACAAATCACTGGTTTTGGTAATGGTGTGCAGTATTTGGTGGCAGTAAGTTTGTATGTTTGAACTTTGCCAGAGAATGTGGAGTATATCCCGTTCTGTTGATTTGCAGCTCAAACAACACAATGAAGTTTACATTTTGGTCCTGTGCACTTTGTACAGAGTCTAACACCAGTCCGGCATAATTTTAGAGAAGCTAAATTTAAGACGAACCTCCCTGAGACCTCTGTCATGGGTCCATCATTCGAACTGACAATATTCCTCTTTGTATGAGTTTTTGTAGTCTACTTTGTTGTTTCTACCGGAGGAGATGTTCCATTGGTTTAGAACAGAGTTCTGTTTTTATGAGTTCCTAAAGATCCGATATCAGTTTTTTATAGTGGCCCTATTTCACCAAGCAAGTGGGGGAGAGGTCACCAAATCACATGGTGGCATCCCTAAGCTGTTCATTACACAATGTTTCAGTTTTAGATATTTCTAGAACTGACCTATATGCAAGTGAAACTCCATTGATAATTCCATGAAGGACTTTAGAGTGCTCTCTGAAAGAACATGATCAATGGTGTGTATCCCTCTGTTGAGCCACTCATTCCTTCTATATGTCTTGCTCACTATTGTTAGTTCTGGAATACTCCAGAAGAAAGCAGTAAAGTGAAGGAATCCCTTTTTCCATATCTTTATGTGTTGACAACCATACATCTACCATCTCCATCAGCAAAGGATTATCTGGGTCTTTCACAAACTTGGTCACTGTACATGGAGTCTAGTTGCACCTGATGGTAGTGTCATTTCATCAGAACTTAATCTGATGTTTCATTATTGGAGTTTAGGTGACAGGGTATGTGGGAGACATGATGTGCTCTGTAGTATGTCCCCATATGTGGTCATCCTAACCCACCTGATGGTGTAGCTGCAAACAATTTCCATATTGCAAGTCTTAGTGGGATTGAATCCCGAACATATTTTAGTATCAGGTTTAACCCTGGGCGTAGTTTGCGAAGTAGCGCTACGCGAAGCTACGCGAAGTGCACTCCGTACTACAAGAAGCTACGCGAAGTGCACTTCGCACTACGCGAGCTACGCGTAGCACCACGCGAACTGCGTAGTGCGCTGTTCGCGATGATTGCACAGTGCTGGATGCTTGTCCGCACTGTGCAATCATTGAAAACGGCATCTTGCACAGTGCGAGCTGTCTTTTACTGCCGCTCGAGTAGATTTTTACTCGAGCGGCAGCTTTCTCAACGCGGACTGGTAGTTTCTCATCGCGAGCGGTCGCGAGCATACGCGACCACTCACAATGAGAAACCTGACCTCCCCGCGTTGAGAATCTCGCCGGGAGGTTTATTTTCCACGCTCGCGATCGGCAACTTGATGTTGCTGATCGCGAACGAGGAAAAAGTCTCGCCGGGGTGTCAATATGCTTGCTTGCCGTCGCCAACTTGACGTTGAGGACCGCGAGCAAGCAAAAAATGACCGCTGCACTACGCTACGCTACGCGTGTTTGCACTGTGCTACGTGCAATTCGCGTAGTGCGAAGTAGCGCAAACTTCGCACACTACGCGAGCGTAGCGTAGTGCTTTGCCCAGGGTTAATCAGGTTATCTATTAACTTTAACATGGAAGCTGTTATCTTGATAGGTACCATGTCAAAGATGTAGTTGATCCAGGTCACCACTGTTTGGTAACCAGCCCCACAGAGAAAGCTGCAGAATTTCTCATTTGACAAAATCAATTTTCCTTCGTTCAATTCACCCCAGTAAATTATTGTTCTTCATGTTATGAAAGTCCCTACTGTTAGACCGGTCAGTCTTACGGTGGACTTTCCCCAAACATTTTGCCTTCCTCTACTCATTTTTCTTGATCTTTTTTTTTGTTGGTCTTAGGACTCTGGGCATTTTACTGCTAACTAGTGCTAAAGTGTATGTGCTCACTCTGTAAAAAATGTTACATTTTGGCTTATCCTTAATTGGCATATTTAATTCACATATAAGTCCCTAGTAAAGTGGTACTCCATGTGCCCAGGCCCTGTAAATTAAATGCTATTAGTGGGCCTGCAGCACTGATCGTGCCACCCAATTATGTAGCACTTTAAACATGTCTTGGGCCTGCCATTGCAGCCTGTGTGTGCATTTTTAAACTCCCATGTCGACCTGGCAAAAGAAACCATTTGCCAGGACCAAACCTTCCTTTTTAATACATATGTGTCACCCCTAGGGTAAGTCCTGGACAGCCCAGAGGGCAGGGTGCAAAGTATTCAAAAAGTAGGATATGTACTTTTAGGTTTTACATGTCCTGATAGTGGAAAACCTTTCAATTCAGTTTTCACTACTGCAAGACCTACCTCTCCCATAAGATAACAATGGAGTTACCTTATTACATTTTATAAGTATAATTTCAGAATGGGAATATGTAACCAGTTCATTTTTGGTGTCACTGGAATCCCAGTGAAGTCGTATTTTAAATAAAATGTTGGAAATGCCACTTTTAGAAAGTCGGCATTTTTCTGCTTTAGCCACTTAGTGCCTGTAGCCTGTCTCTGGGTCACATGACTGGGTGTAGTTGACAGTTGGGTTTTGAGTATTCCTCCTAGACAGTCACACACAATAGAGCGCTTAAAGATAAGTCATCACTGGCAGGATGGGAGGGAAGAGCTGGGCACAGCCCTACTTACACTTGAATAGGCTGTGTCCTGCCTCCACACAAAGGGCTGCATACCATCTGTAGTTAGTCTGCTGCCAGAGCAGGGGAGGCAGGGCACCTGTTCATTTAAAAGGAAAGCCTCTAGAAGCATATCCCCCACTTCAATTACAGAACTGGGTATGCATTTGGGCCTCAGGCACCACCTCTTCAGTACATTACTGGACCTGTGGATACTCTGCCAGGAAGAAGGGCTACTGTGCTGCTGAAAGGATTGCCACTCTGCTGGGCTGCTGATCTGGAGCAACTGCTACCCCGCTGTGCTGACCTGCTGCCTACTCCCCTTTTACCTGAGGTAAGAAGGAATGGACCTGCATCGCTTGAACCCAGAACCCAGAGTGACTCCAAGGGCTAGTTGGCTGGTCTCCTGATCTGAAGCCTCAGGTACACAACATGCTTCCAACAACCTTGAACTTGCACCTGGACTCTGCCATATGTGAGTCTACCCTGCCAAGTGGTGCTACACCAGTCATGGACCCTTGGAAATGGGCTTAAGGTGCTCTGCCAGCGTCTGTGGATCCAGCGGAACCAATGCATCTCCTCTGCTACACAGCACAATACCAAGCAGAACCGATGCATCACAGCTGCTGCATGAATTGGACCTGTTGCAAAGACCAGCTGCAATATTTTATTGTTCACCGAAACGCCACATCGGCATTGTTGTAATTCTTTATTTCTAACATGAACTGTATATTACTTTATTTTTAATTGTTAGTATGAATATAGATTGTGAAATTTGATATTTATGTATAATATGTGATGGTGGTCTTATAGGAAGGATATTCATTTTAGGTGTACCATAAAAGTCACATATGATTGTTTTTAACTTTTTATTTAATTTATTATGGATTTTTCATAAACCCTGAGAAAATCATTCATATTAAAAGTAAAGAATTTATGTATACAAGATTTGTGGTTTATGATATTTTTTGAGGGACTCTGTAATACAAGTATTGTTTGTATAATCTGTATAGGATCATGTCCATTTGTTTTTTTTAAATGATTTCCCCAAAATTTTTTTTAATTCTTAATTTTTGAGTGTGTATATTATTTGAAGTATATATACACATAAAATAAGGCGCAAAAGGGGAATCTCATATTGTTCTTGTTACTAATTATCAGTGCATCATCCGTGTAGAACATGAGTTTAAGTTCTCCTGCTACTGTAATTATCCCTGCAATCCTGGTGAATGTTTTAATAGCTATTGTCAAAGTTTCTAATGCCAGTATGAAAAGTAGTTGTGACAGGGGACATTCCTGCCTAGTACCCCTTCCAATCTTGATGTTTTTGGATATCAACACATTGGAATGTATTCCCTCCTTGGGGTCTTGGTATAACCTGCAGAACATTGTTATAAATGTATGTCCTAGACCAAATAGGTTCATGGTTCTAAACAAATAGTCCCACTTCACTCCAATCACATGTATTTTTATCATTGAGGAAGAGGATTAATTTCTCATCCAGGTCTTGTTTAGTCTGCCATAATAGAGGTCATGCTGTCCGCATGTGATTCCACCATGAGTGATTAGGCACAAACCCTACATGATTTTGCTATCAAAATGTTTTCTGAAAGATTAACAACACAGTTAAGAAGAGAGATAGGACTGTAGTTGGTGCTTGATAGGTCATCTCTCCTCCGTTTGGGAATTAGGGAGCTTTATGCCATGTGGAGATCTGCTCAGAGGGATACATTCTCCATAGCTTCTCAGTAGACTTTCCCCAAAAGCATGACTGTGATGAAGCATGTTCCTTTGTTGAATTCCAAGGGAAATCCGTTATCTACTGGGGCACTATCGGTTGACAACAGTTTCACAGCTTCTGCAATTTTAGTATGAGAGATCTCTTAATCTAATTAACAGTTTGTTGTATCCTTACATCAGTTGACACAGGAAGCCAGGTAGAGTTTCATTGACTTCTTTATTAGTTCCATGTAAGTCAATACATTAGTCCTTGTTCATGTTGCCAGACATCTCTTCAGCCCAGTTACCAGCTCTTATACCAGCCCCACCAGGAGCAGCCTCCCTGCTGCTCAGCCCAACTCCAACTCCATCTGTCACCACTCATCCATACAGGCACCCAGGCATTCCATTCATCACAGTCACACCAACATTCCGTTACCATCTCTCACTCTGGCTGAGCAGCTAGGAGACAGCTGGGCTGGATTACATTCAATGACACTTAAGAGGATATAACATTATCCCCTTCCTTTTAAAAGAAAAATGAAAGTGTAGGAAAACAAGAGAATAACTATGAACAATAAATTTACAAAAGAAGAAAAGGTTCTAACTCAGGGAAGGAAAGCTAAATACCACTTCACAAGAGTTGAAACAGAGCATAAACTGAAGGAAGTAAAAATATTGACAAGTAAGATAAAGTCAGAAACAAGCAATATCCCCATCCTTCCTAATAAACAAATTCAAAAAAATGTAAAGGAGGGTGGACCACACCCCAGGACAAACACACGAGGCCAACAACAAGCAACAAGGGTGAAAACACCACGACAAATACATGTATACCACAAAGTAAACAACACAGAGGGTACACCCAGTGAGGCACTGGGGAACTTACACACCACCACGTCTGAAGCGCAGGGCGACTTACACAGAACAACACATGACAAGACGTGCAGCGTAGCACGACATACACACAAAGTGAAAATGGGGCAAGCACCCATAAACACACACCCTATGTAGGGATGTACCTTTGTACCGCACAACATGTAAATGGAGTCAAAACCCATAACACAACCTTGTGTAAGGTTAACATCAAAAACTGTGTATATGGGAATTCACCCATAAACATACCCCATGTAGAGGTCACTGACTGTAAGATGTAAAAATGGGACTGTTACCCAAATCCATCCCTCATGTAAGGATAAAACTGTGATGGGACTATTAACCAAACCCATCCCTCATGTAAGGGATAAAACTGTGATGGGACTATTACCCAAACCCATCCCTCATGTAAGGGATAAAACTGTGATTACAACCCACTAAGATAAATAGACCACCCATCTGTAGGGAAACGTAAACTGTGGCATCACAAAACTTAAAACTCTAAATCATGCAAAGAGTACAGGAATACATCTAGTAATATTTTTTTTAACTAGAATCTCTCGCAGGTGAGCGACCTCTCACCCAAGTACCACTAGGCAAGAAACACCCTTGCGTAAGGGAACCAAATACTAAATATGAATTGAGTAAAAGCACAAAGTGAACATAACATAGCACTGCAAAAATGCAAACAACAACGATAGTGACTCATTCTCGTGTAATATTGTCTGTAACAAATGAATCCATAAAGTGAGTCAGTTTTTAAAACCACAGTCTTGTTGATCTTCCTCTACTTCACCTCCAGATATCACGTCCATGGCAAAAAAAACAATGAACTGCCAAACTGTCCACCAACATGTTGTTTACCTCAGGGGATCCTTTTTGACACCACAACAAAGTACCCGGATATCCAATGAGACTCCAGTGTCCACAGCGCCTACCTCAGCAACGCGTTTCCGGTGTCCACAGGGTGTTGTTTACTGGAGGTGCTTGTCACCTGAAGTCAGACAGAAGAGAAGATCCACAAGCGATCTTACCACCACGTTATCACCGGACTCCATCTGAATATGGTAAACAACACACCGCATTGTCCCCGGACTCCATCTGGTTTTGTTCAACCTTTATTGCAGCAGGCAAAAAAAACAAAAAAACATTGTGGTTGGCAAAATGCAGACAGATCACATCGTAACTCCAATGCTTCTATGGAAGATAGACTGCAGCCACCAAACACAAGATGGCGGCACGTTTTCATACGTCCCGCCGGATGGCTCACGGCACGTCGGTGCACGAAAACATCTCAAAGCAATGCAGGTTTGCACATAGCAGCTGTGACGCGGTGAAAGGCTGTTCCGTCACATTTGAAGACAGTGACTCCGCGCGACTCCCAAAGAGAAGGTAATTGCGCACGCGTGCAACACTAGACTCATGCCACCGTTTTGAAATAATGTGCAACTGTTGAACTGCCATAGTTGCTTCAGGCTTGAAAACCCGCAAAATTGGCCGGTAACATGGCAGATTGTCTATAAAAGTTAACGGTTGTACATATGGAAATGGCTCACCTGGAATTGAGCAAAGAACCATCTTCACACAGGTTAGGCCCATTTCACCGGCACTATAAACATGTAGCATTGTAACAATAAGAGATTGAAAATAACTCTCATACCAAACGACCGTAGTAGTGTTTGCATTCACCACAGCTGAAGAAAGTTTACACCAATTTTGATCCAGAATAGCTATTGCCACACCGTTCTTGTGTGGTCCCAAATACGTACTCACGTTAGTTCTGCTTCCAAGATGTCACAATCAAGGTTAATTAAACAAGAATTCTCCTTCTGTTCAGCTGCTCCTCACAGTTTGAAGGTACCAGTCGATCCAGGGCAATAACAATATTAACGAAACAGCACAGCAGAAGTATCCAAAAACTTGACTTTTGTGAACTAAAGGTGCAATTTCATCAAGTCACTACGGTCTTTGTAGAACTCAGGAAAACGATGTGGCAGGAACACCAACATGTGGCAGTAGTGTAACTACACCTCCAAATCACAATTCCTTACAAAAGATCAATGGAGCATGTCCAGGCTGGGCAATGGTGGTTGGGGCCGTCCGTTGACAAGGACACTGGTGGGGCAGGCTTGCCTGTTGCTCCAAACAAGACGCTCTTAACTTGTTTCTTGTAGTCTCTTGGTTTCTGTAGTCTCTTTTAGATTCTCTTGGTTTCTGTTAGACCTGGCACCATTGGCGTGGGTCTCCCTTCCATTTTTTCACTGTTGCCTCCTATGTTTTTGCTATGTTTTTGCTGGTCTAGATGCTTTGGACACTTTGCCACTGCTGTTCAGTGCCAAAGTGCAAGTGCTCCCTATTGTAAATTGTTGTAATGGATTAGTGACTCCATGATTGGCTTATTTTATTTACTTGTCAGACCCTATTACAGTGCACCATGAGTTCCCAGGGCCTGTAAATCAAATGCTGCTGGTGGGCTTGCAGCACTGATTGTGCCACCCACAGAAGCCGCTTGTAACAAATGGCTCAGGCCTGCCATTGCAAAGCCTGTGTGAAGTCTGGCACTGCCATGTCGACTTGGCAAGTGCACCCACTTGCCAGTCCCTAAACCTTCCCTTTTCTGCATGTCAGTCACCCCTAAGGTAGGCCCAAGGTAACCCTATGGGCAGGGTGAATTGTATGAGAAAGGTAGGACATGCCCTGGTGTGTGTGGCATGTCCTGATAGTGAAAAACTGCCAATTTCGTTTTTCACTATTGCAAGGCTATATGTTCCCATAGGCCAGAATGGGCAGTTTGATTATAACATCTTATAAACATAACTGACCCAAGGAACAAGATAGGAAAATAAAGTTTAGTATGCCTGAACTCAGAATGTTAAAATACATCTTTTAGTGTGGGTGATTTTTACATTCTGTGTTTGAAAATACCACTTTTAGAAAGTAGCCATTTTCTTGCCTAACCATCCAGTATGCCTCTGCTAGGTTTGTGTATTCCGTGTCTGGTTTGTGAGTGACAGGGGGCTGGAGAGGGCTTTGGCCCCAGCAGTCTGATGAGTCAGGGCTGGGCTGAATAGGACCTGGTTTGAATAGAGAGTAGGGGGAGGAGATTTCCTTTCGCATGCCTGAGCCTACATAGAATAGAGAGTAGGGGGAGCAGATTTCTTTTCAGCTACCTGGGCCAGGTCTGCTTTCAACAATGCTGTCTCCAACTCCTGCCAGGAAGCTGCACCAGGGAGGACAGAACTGGTTTGGGCTGGGTACAGACACTCTCTGCCTTCAGAGAACAAAGGATTTTGGAGTATAAATATTGGGGCCCAGACCCCAGAACTTTAGATCACTTCTGGGAATCAAGACAAACCTTTGCCAAGGAGAGAAACCAAGGAAGCTGAAGGAGGAGACTGCCCCTGTGCTGTTTGCTGTTTGGGGTTGGCCTGCAGTGGTTAATTATTGCCAAGGAAAGGAGAAAAGGAACTTTGTGTGTACTTTAATCATCTTGAGGAAGATCTCCAAGGGCTTGAAGCTGAGCTTGCCTCCTGTTCTGAAGTCTCAGGGACATAAAGACTTCATCCCCAGCTCCCCCTGAATTTCCTTGCTGGGAATTCTACCTGCAGAGATGTGCCTTCTGTTGGTTTGGGCCCTCTAGAAACTGCGTGTCGCTGGGAGCTGGAAATGCGACGCAACGAGGAAGAAGCGCGTCACCGCCGCAGCGGTTGCCATCGCAGCGACGAAGAAGTGTGCCGCCGCCGCAGCTGTTTGCCGTCGCATCACCAAAGAAGCGCGTCGCATCACCGGAGAAGTGTGCCGCTGCCGCAGAGGTTGCCGTCGCATCACCGGAGAAGCGCGTCGCAAGGCCTGTCGTGGCTCAAGAAACCACCGATTTCGCTGCACGGCCGCCGGACGTGCACGCATCGCATCCAAGTTTTCACATCGCATCAAAGACGCCATTTTGTCGCATCGCACCGGATCATCGCATCGCGGCGCCATCTTGTCGCATCGCACCGGATCACAGTAAGAAACAGATGCTTTGCCTCCTCTCCTGTACGGAACAGACGCATCGCCTCCCCTGCGCTGCAGTAAGGAACAGGTGTGCCGCCTCCCCTGAAGCAAGGAACTGCGACCCTTTTGTTTATGTTGCGTTACGCATCCAAGGTACAGTGAGAGTAAAGTGTTGCATTTACCATCTACATTGAACTAAGCTATTTCTACCATTTGGAAGTCATATTTTTGAATACTGTATTGTGGATTTTTGTCGTTTGGTCTTGTGTTAAGTCTAAATAAAGATTACTTATTTTCCTAAACTGGTGTGGTGTCCATTTGTAGTGTTTTCACTGTATTACTGTATGTGTTCACAAATGCTTTACACACTGCCTCTGAGATAAGCCTGCCTGCTCATGCCAAGCTGCCAAGGGGGTGAGCAGGGGTTATTTTGGGAGTGTAGCCCCCTTACCCTGACTAGAAGCAAGGGCCCCTACTTGGTCATAGGTACCTACCTCTGCCAACTAGAGACCCCCATTTCTAACATTGGTGGTCAGCGGTGAGGATTTGGACTTGCATTTGTGACTCATATACAGTGATTGGTGTACACTACTAGTGAGTGCAGACCATAACGCGACCACATACATTTTGGTAGAATCTTTTCCTTGGGTCTTCTATTTTTGCTAGAAACTGCCAATCCCTGTTACCATGAGCAAAGCAGCATCCAACGCATCTATGGATCTACAATTTGAAGAAGAGAGGGTTGATACCTACACTGTGCCACAGCTTAAAACCCTCCGTAAAAGATTTAAAATCTCTGTGAATGGCATCTCCAAGAAGGAGGAGTTCCAAAAGGCGCTGAAGGCCTGGTTGGAAGCTAGAAATACTCCTGAGCATTCTGAAGAGCCTAGGGAGGAGGCAGAGAATACAGATGGGTAGCTAGAGGGGCCATTGGGTCTAACCCGGGAGAAAGTACTTTCCAGGGCAGGCAGCATTGTTTCTTCAAAGGGCCTGTCTCCAGAAGAGCTGGAGGACAGGGAGAGGGATAGGATGCCTAAAATGGAGCTATCCAAGCTCAAAATGGGTGGTCAGATGGAATTAGAGAATAAGAAGTTAGCCTTGGAAGAAAAGAGAATGCATTTAGAGCATGAAAGAATGTTGAGGGAGTTGGAGCTGAAAGCGAAGAGCTTAGAGATTACTCCCTCTGGTGGCAGCGTACCCTCAGCTCCTGTAGAAACAAGAGTCTATATCCCCAAAGATGTAATTAAGGAGTTCCACAGGCATGAAGATATTGGTCAATGGTTTAAGGCCTATGAAGTGGCCATGTCCTCCCACCGGGTCCCAGAGAAGGATTGGGGAGCAGGGTTGTGGGGGCGCTTTCTCAGTGAGGGGCGGGATACCTTGTTAGACTTGCCCTCTGAGGACCAGAATTCCTATGCCCGCATGAAGGAAGCCTTAATGACCAGGTATGGGTTGACACCAAAGCTTTATAGACAAAGGTTTAGAAATGGTAAGAAACTGGAGTCAAGTACTTGGGTGGAATATGTGCCTTTTTTTTGCAGAGCATTGGATGGTTGGGTGAAGGGTAGCAAAGTGAATAATTTTGAAGTGCTCTATGATTTAATTGCATGGGAGCACTTGTCCAGTAATTGTTTTCCAGAGCTACGCCAGCACCTGATTGATAGCAAGCAGACTAACCCTAGGAAGCTTGCTGAGGAGGCGGACCACTGGGTTAGTACCCGGGTCCACAAGGGTCATGTGGGAGACTTCACCAAAGGTGGGCAGGGTCCCCAGCAGAAGAGTGGGGGGGACAAGGGTAAACAGAGGGAGTTCCAGAAAGGGCCCCAAAGTACTCCCCAAGGGAACCAAGGGAAGGGTTCCCAGCCTCCCCCTGAGAAGAAGTACGGGCCCCGACAGATAAGCCTGTTCAAAAGGGGCCCAAGACATGTTATGTGTGTGGTCAGGTGGGCCAATGCTTCTATGATCCTAAGTGTCCCCTGAAAGGGAAGACAGCACCCACTGGTGCACCGCCCCGGCAGATGGCTAGTGTAGCCCTGGGGGAGGAGTTGGGTGCCCATGGTGGGTGTGGTCTCGCAGAGATGTCCCTGGTCTCTTTAGGAGACAGTGAGATGGTCCCTAGGACCCAGCAGCCTGATAACACTAAGAAATACAGGCAGTGGGTGACCATCAATGGCCATAGGGTGGAGAGCTCTGAGAGACACCGGAGCCAGTGTGACAGCTGTCAGTTGTCGGCTGGTGTCTGAAGAGCAGGTGATCCCCCATGCATTTTACCCTGTAGTTTCCGCTGACAACTCAGAGAGCCACTGTAAGGTGGCCCAGGTTCCCTTTGGAGTGGGGGTCTCAGGTACCTTTCAAGTAGCTGTGAGGCCAGCCATGTCTGTTGACTGTCTGCTAGGCAATGATTTGGAAAGCTCCCTTGGGCTAAGGTGGAGAGAAGGTCTCATTTGGAGATGTTGGGTCTGCCTGAGTGGGCATGTGTGACCACTCGGTCCATGGCAGCCAGTAAGGGTATTCAAGAGGACCTGGAGCCTGAAAGAGTGGCCCAGGTGCCTGCCTTAAAGAGAAGAGGCAGGGGGTGCGGGAAACCAGCCCCCAAAGTTTCCACGGTCCAGGAGGAGGCAGACCTTGAGGGGGATGCCCTGGAACCTACAGGGGAACAAGTAGCTGAACTGGGGGACCTGCCTGAGCTGACCCATTGGCAGCAGGAAGGAGGACCCTCCAGGGAAGATTTCTGCAAGGAGCAGAAGAAGTGCCCTTCCTTTGTGGGTTTGCGGCAACAGGCCACAAACCAGGCAGCAGGTGATCAGTCTGGATCACATTGGATCTACTGGGAGAATGGTCTCCTGTATAGCGAGCCTAAGGTTGCTGAGCCTGGGTCAGCCCATGTGCTGGTGGTACCCCAGCGCTTCAGAGCCTTCCTACTGGGTCTGGCTCATGATGTGCCTTTAGCAGGACATTTGGGGCAGGACAAGACCTTTGAACGGCTTGTCACCCACTTTTATTGGCCCCAAATGCGCAAGAGTTCAGATACTCATTGCAGGACCTGTCAGACTTGCCAGGCAAGTGATAAGAGTGGGAGGAAGCACAAGGCTCCTCTCCAACCATTCCCTGTGGTCAGCGCCCCCTTTGAAAGGGTGGGCATTGACATTGTGGGGCCTCTGGATCCCAAGACAGCCATGGGAAACAGGTTCGTCCTGGTCGTGGTGGACCATGCCACCCGGTACCCGGAAGCCATCCCTCTCAGGACTGTGACGGCCCCCGTGGTGGGATGTGCATTGATGGGGATTTTCTCCCGTGTGGGGTTCCCCAGAGAGGTGGTGTCAGACCGTGGTACCAACTTCATATCTAAGTATATGAAGTCCCTGTGGCAGGAGTGCGGTGTAACCTACAAGTTCACCACTCCTTACCACCCCCAAGGTAACGGGCTGGTTGAGAGATTCACCGGACCCTAAAGGGCATGATTATGGGTCTTGAGGAACCTATGAGGCGTAAGTGGGATGTCCTCTTGCCATGCCTTCTGTTTGCTTACAGAGAGGTGCCACAGAAGTCCTTAGGGTTCAGTCCCTTTGAACTGCTGTATGGTCACCCTGTAAGAGGACCTCTGAGTTTGGTAAAGGAAGGCTGGGAGAAAGCTCCCAGTAAACCACCCCAGGATGTATATAGCTACATGCTGGCCTTCAGAAACCAAACTAGGCGTTTCAGACAACTTGCTCAGGCGATTCTGGAAGCCAGCCAGGAGGAGATGAAACAGTGATATGATCATAATGCCACTCTGATCAAGTTTCAGCCTGGACAGAAAGTGTGGGTCATGGCCCCCGTGGAGCCTTGTGTGCTCCAGGATAAGTGGACCGGACCATTTGAGGTGGTAGAGCGCAAGAGTGATGTCACCTACTTGGTGGACTTGCGGTGTCCTAGGAACACTTTGCGGGTCCTGCATGTAAACCGCTGAAGCCCCACTTGGAGAGGTCCAAAGTGGGCATGCTCCTAGCGACAGATGATGGAATGGAGGAGGAGACTGAGCCTCTTCCTGACCTCCTGTCTGCAACAGAGCAAGATGGGTCAGTGGACGGTGTGAACCTCTCTTCCGCCCTGACCCCTGAGCAGAGGATGACTGTCGCCAACTGTTGGGACAGTTTCCTGATCTGTTCTCCCTGACTCCCGGTGTCACTGGGTGGTGCGTCCATGATGTGGACACTGGGGACAGTCCACCTGTAAAACACAAATCTTACAGAGTGACTGACAGGGTGAGAGCTTGCATCAAGGAGGAGGTCTCCAAGATGTTTGCCTTAGGGGTGATTGAGTCCTCTAACAGCCCTTGGGCCAGCCCAGTGGTCTTAGTCCCAAAGGCTGCTGCGCCTGGTGCCACACCTGAACTCCGGTTCTGTGTTGACTACCGAGGACTCAGCTCAGTCACCAGGACTGACGCGCACCCTATTCCCAGAGCTGATGAGCTCATTGATCGGTCCCTGTACCTTAGTACGTTTGACTTAACATCTGGGTACTGGCAGATCGCCTTAACTGATGGGGCAAAAGAGAGGTCCGCATTCTCCACACCAGATGGGCACTACCAATTCCGGGTTATGCCCTTTGGGATGAAGAATGCCCCTGCCACCTTTCAGAGGTTGGTCAACCAGGTGTTGGCTGGACTGGAAGATTTCAGTGCCTCCTACCTGGATGACATCGCAGTGTTCAGCGGCAGTTGGGAAGAACATCTGCACCACCTCTGGGAAGTGTTGATGGCACTGCGGAGGGCAGGCCTCACGATCAAGGCGAGTAAGTGCCAGATCGGGCAGGGTTCCGTGGTGTACTTGGGACACCAGGTTGGGAGCGGCTAGGTGGCGCCCCTACTGCCCAAGATTGATACCATCCTGGCTTGGGAACCCCCCAAGACCCAGGCAGAGGTGAGAGCCTTTTTAGGACTCACAGGGTACTACAGGAGGTTTGTCGAGGGGTATGGCAGCATTGTTGCACCCTTGACAGAGCTGAATTCCAGGAAGCAGCCCAAGAAAGTGAAATGGACTGACACCTGTCAGAAAGCTTTTGATGCCCTGAATACTGCCATGTGCACGGAGCCTGTGCTTCAGGCGCCCAACTTCTCAAAGGAATTCATTGTGCAGACAGACGCTTCAGAGCATGGTGTGGGGGCTGTACTTTCACAGATGAATGAGGAGGGCCTAGACCAACCTGTAGCCTTCATTAGTATGAGGTTACTTGCACGGGAACAGAGGTGGAGTGCAATTGAGCGTGAGGCATTTGCTGTGATCTGGGCACTGAAGAAGTTGAGACCATACTTGTTTGGGACTCACTTCCGGGTTCAGACCGACCACAGGCCCCTCAGATGGCTGATGCAGATGAGGGGTGAGAATCCAAAGCTGTTGAGGTGGTCCATTTCCCTACTGGGGATGGACTTCACGGGGGAAGACCGCCCTGGTACAGAACATGCCAATGCTGATGGTGTGTCCAGATTTTTCTGCCTTAGTGAAGAGAATTCCCAAGAGGGTAGGTAGTTCTCCCCACATTTCAGCTGGAGGGGACACGTGTTAGACCTGGCACCATTGGCATGGGTCTCCCTTCCATTTTTTCACTGTTGCCTCCTATGTTTTTGCTATGTTTTTGCTGGTCTAGATGCTTTGGGCACTTTGCCACTGCTGTTCAGTGCCAAAGTGCAAGTGCTCCCTATTGTAAATTGTTGTAATGGATTAGTGACTCCATGATTGGCTTATTTTATTTACTTGTCAGACCCTAGTACAGTGCGCCATGAGTGCCCAGGGCCTGTAAATCAAATGCTGCTGGTGGGCTTGCAGCACTGATTGTGCCACCCACAGAAGCGGCTTGTAAAATATGGCTCAGGCCTGCCATTGCAGAGCCTGTGTGCAGTCTGGGACTGCCATGTCGACTTGGCAAGTGCACCCACTTGCCAGTCCCTAAACCGTCCCTTTTCTGCATGTCAGTCACCCCTAAGGTAGGCCCAAGGTAACCCTATGGGCAGGGTGCATTGTATGTGAAAGGTAGGACATGCCCTGGTGTGTGTGGCATGTCCTGATAGTGAAATACTGCAAATTTCGTTTATCACTATTGCAAGGCTAACTATTCCCATAGCCCAGAAAGAGCAGTTTGATTCTAACTTCTTATAAACATAACTGACCCAAGGAACAAGATAGGAAAATAAAGTTTAGTATGCCTGAACTCAGAATGTTAAAATACATCTTTTAGTGTGCGTGATTTTTACATTCTGTGTTTGAAAATACCACTTTTAGAAAGTAGGTATTTTCTTGCCTAACCATCCAGTATGCCTCTGCTAGGTTTGTGTATTCCATGTCTGGTTTGTGATTGACATGGGGCTGGAGAGGGCTTTGGCCCCAGCAGTCTGATGAGTCAGGGCTGGGCTGAATAGGACCTGGTTTGAATAGAGAGTAGGAGGAGGAGATTTCCTTTCACATGCCTGAGCCAACATAGAATAGAGAGTAGGGGGAGGACATTTCTTTTCAGCTACCTGGGCCAGGTCTGCTTTCAACAATGCTGTCTCCACCTCCTGCCAGGAAGCTGCACCAGGGAGGACAGAACTGGTTTGGGCTGGGTACAGTCACTCTCTGCCTTCAGAGAACATAGGATTTTGGAGTATAAATATTGGGGCCCAGACCTCAGAACTTTAGATCACTTCTGGGAATCAAGACAAACCTTTGCCAAGGAGAGAAACCAAGGAAGCTGAAGGAGGAGACTGCCCCTGTGCTGTTTGCTGTTTGGGGTTGGCCTGCAGTAGTTACTTATTGCCAAGGAAAGGAGAAAAGGAACTTTGTGTGTACTTTAATCATCTTGAGAAAGATCTCCAAGGGCTTGAAGCTGAGCTTGCCTCCTGTTCTGAAGTCTCAGGGACACAAAGACTTCAACCCCAGCTCCCCCTGAATTTCCTTGCTGGGAATTCTACCTGCAGAGAGGTGCCTTCTGTTGGTTTGTGCCCTCTAGAGACTGCGTGTCGCTGGGAGCTGGAAGCGCGACGCAACGAGGAAGAAGCGTGTCGCCGCCGCAGCGGTTGCCGCCGCAGCGCCGAAGAAGCGTGCCGCAGCTGTTTGCCGTCGCATCACCGAAGTAGCGCGTCGCATCACCGGAGAAGCGTGCCGCCACCGCAGAGGTTGCCGTTGCATCACCGGAGAAGTGCGTCGCAGGGCCTGTCACGGCTCAAGAAACCACCGATTTCGCCGCACAGCCGCCAGACGTACACGCATCGCATCCAAGTTGTTGCATCGCATCAAAGACGCCATTTTGTTGCATCGCACCGGATCGTCGCATCGAATTGAGGCGCCATCTTGTCTCATCGCACCGGATCACAGTAAGAAACAAACGCTTTGCCTCCTCTCCGGTAAGGAACAGACGTATCGCCTCCCCTGCGCTGCAGTAAGGAACAGGTGCGCCGCCTCCCCCGAAGCACGGAACTGACTCATCGCCTTCCCTGCGACCCTTTTGTTTATGTTGCGTTACACATCCAAGGTACTTTGAGAGTAAAGTGTCGCATTTACCATCTACATTGAACTAAGCTATTTCTACCGTTTGGAAGTCATATTTTTGAATACTGTATTGTGGATTGTTGTCGTGTGGTCTTGTGTTAAGTCTAGATAGAGATTACTTATTTTTCTAAACTGGTGTGGTGTCCATGTGTAGTGTTTTCACTGTATTACTGTATGTGTTCACAAATGCTTTACACACTTCCTCTGAGATAAGCCTGCCTGCTCATGCCAAGCTACCAAGGGGGTGAGCAGGGGTTATTTTGGGAGTGTAGCCCCCTTACCCTGACTAGAAGCAAGGGCCCCTACTTTGTCAAAGGTACCTACCTCTGCCAACTATAGACCCCCATTTCTAACAGTTTCTCTTTGTTTCTGTAGTACTCTAGGTTCCTGTAGATCACCCTTGACCAATTGTAGACTGCTTTAAATCCATTAAATGCTTTAGTCCAGGTCCAGTCGTCGCCAAAATAATGTTGTATCCTTACATCAGTTGACACAGGAAGCCAGGTAGAGTTTCATTGACTTTTTATTAGTTTCATGTAAGTCAATACATTAGTCCTTGTTCATGTTGCCAGACATCTCTTCAGCCCAGTTACCAGCTCTTACACCAGCCCCACCAGGAGCAGCCTCCCTGCTGCTCAGCCCAACTCCAACTGTCACCACTCATCCACACAGGCACCCAGGCATTCCATTCATCACAGTCACACCAACATTCCGTTACCATCGCTCACTCTGGCTGAGCAGCTAGGAGACAGCTAGGCTGGATTGCATTCAATGACACTTAAGAGGATATAACACAGTTGACTAAGTTGTACTCTCAATAATGCTGCCACAAAAGCGTCTACTTGAGTGGTGTCATTGGGCGCATTGGATCTATATAGTTTTGTATAAAAGGAGTCAAATTCATTTGTTGTGGCCAATAAGTGTGGTAGAATTTTACCTCCAGAATCTCTCCTTGCAGGTATAGCTGATGGCACTTCACACTGTTTCAGCTGTAGAGCTAAAATTCAATCTCCCAGCTTTCTCACCGTGTTCATGGGTTTTTCACTTATACAAGTTAGATCCTTCTCAACCACAGAAAAGAATATGGGGCCTTATTTACAACGTGCGTTACTTTCAAAGAAAAGGGATGCGTCATATTTACAACAATATGACGTATCCCTGAGCACTCCCCTGCGCTGGTGCACAATTGCTGCCATGCGCCAAAGCAGGCCAGGGTGCAAGGGTGCCTGCGTTTCCTGCACAAAAACAATCACAAGAGGTTTTTTCCTCTTTCTATGTGTGCTGTTGAATGCTGCAAGCATAGAAAGAGGAAAAAACGAGGATAAATAAAAGTATTTCTCCTCGTTGCGCCTACTTACACCTCCCCTGGGGAGGCGTAGGATTCTGATGCATTCCCAGCATTGTAAATCTGGGAATGTGGCAGAATCCATGGGTGTTACGTGGGAACACCCACAGCAACATCCATGTAATGCCCCTTTCACGCAGTGTGCTTCGTGAAAAGGGGCTGTATTTACAAGGGCACGAAAAGCCACGGAGGGTGGCTTTATGTGGCCTTGTTAATATGGAGCACCACACTGCGCCGCCGGGGCGTCAAAAAAAGAAATACTCCGGCGGCACAAGGGGCTTGTAAATATGCCCCATGGTATTTAGATAACATTTTTTAGTCATAAAGGGGCATATTATCAACAAGGCGATAAACAATTATCGCCGCTTTTGCGTCCGTTTTCGGACGAAAAGCGGCGATAATGTTATCGCCTAATCAGCAAGGTCACGCTATCGCGTGAATCCTTGCATTATCGCCCTTTCCCCCAACCCCCATCTTTGCATCTCTAATGAGATGCAAAGTGGCGTTACTGGCGTACCCGGATGGACTACGTTGCAAATATCGCTGATGTTCACATCGCAATATTTACAAGGCAGCCCACATGATTTTAGCAGAGGTTAGATTTTGGCGAAAGCGGCCGTTTTCGCCAAAATCTAACGTCTGCTAAAATCCTGACTAGCCAACCCTAACATAGGGGTGGATTCTGCTGATACGACCACAGGGTCGTATCAGCAAGGTTATCGCCGTTTTGCAGGGAACATCGCTGGAAAACCAGCGATGTTCCCTGCAAACGGCGATAACCTCGCTATCTCTGGAATTTTTATCGCCCTGGAGAAACGCGTTGTTAATAACGCGCTACCAGGGCGATAATTTCCAGAGATAGCCTGCGATAGGACTATTATCGCTAAGCACGGCCAGCGATAATTATCGCTGGCCGTTGATAATATGCCCCAAAATTTCTTAGGTTTTCCTCTGTTAGATGCTGTCGGTAACGTTTTTGTAAGAAATGAATTTCAGTCTCAAGAGAAGTCCACTCGTGTTCAGCTTTTTTTCATACCGTAACTGAGTCTCTCATTAGGACACCTTGTATATGATTCCCCAGCTGCTCATAATAGCTGCTGTGAAGTAATCAATGTTTTGTTTGATCGCAAGTCTCTAAATGAATCTTGCTGCTTCCTCTTTTTTGCCGGAAGCTTGCATTTCAGTGTATTCATCCTCCAAGTATGGGATTTAGGAAACACTATTTGAAAATCTAAAAATATGTAGATCGGTGCATGGTCAGAGACACTTCTAATATCAATCCAACAGGTTTGTACATTGGGGAACATGGCACAGTTCAGCATAAAGAAATGTAATCTTGATTCCGAACGATGCGCCATGGAGAGGTATGTATATACTTTAGCTATAGTTTGCAGCAAGCACAATGAAATCAGGAGTGTGTGATCTGCCATTAGATTTTGAAACAGACCCCTATCATTGTTGTATAGAAGAATGAGGTGGCCTTTTTTTTATCAGTGATAGGGTCTAGCACTAGATTTCAATACTCTCCCACTCTGACTATTGTATGTCCGAATTCTGTGAATGGTATGTTCTGGGTGAAAAAAACCCCACATTTTTAGCCATTAGAAGCATAGACAGAGCCCACTCTGACGGTAACTTGCACAATAACTTTGGCAAATGCACAGCTACGTCCTCTGTTTCTGTCCGTACATTTTGTATTCACGTACAACGTTTTATGTATAAAAATGGCCACTTAATTTTTTCTGTAGTTCGAAGGTCTCTGTGAGTCATATGAGTTATTCAGACAAGAAGAAGAGGCTACTCTTCCTACCCAGGCTCTTCGCAGTTTGTCATATTCTGATTTCAAAAGGTGATTCTCTTATAAGAGAGAATATTGGGCTTTTTGGGCGCTAGCTGAGAGAGCGCCATTTTCCTCTAACTACAATGATACTATTTGCTCACATTAAGGGCATCATTATGATTCCGGATGGTCGGACCCCGACCGCTATTGCGGCGGTCAGGAGACCGCCGACATGCATGCAGGAGGCCCGACTACCGCATTATGATGCGACTGCCATGTTGACAGTCAGAAGCGCTGCGGGGGCATGCTGCGGTCTTGTTAAAGGACCGCAGCAGATGCCTCCACCAGGCAACTCCTCCCACACGGTGCACAAAGGTGTGGGGGGCACTACATGTGGCCCACAACAGACGGGGACCCTTTTGGGGCCCCCATTTCCATTTCCGACACCCTTTTCATGGCGTGTACCCGCCATGAAAAAGCTGTCAGAAAGGGATATTGTAATCCAGATGGCAGAGCCTGTCTCTGCACCACTGCCATTCTGGGATGCAGCTCAGTCCTCCGCCCCATCGGGATCTCTGATCCTGGCGGAGGTGACGATTTTGCGTCATACAGAAGTGGGTCCGACGGCCAGCATGGTAATGTGTCAGTCGGATCAAAGGGATGTCAGCGGCTGGACTGCCACCAACATCCTGTCGGTGATCCGATGGCCCGACATCCAAATCAGGCCCTAAGTGACCACATGGGAAGTTCCTTTTTCCTATGTGCACCATTTCTCTGAGTAGATCGATGGGACATAGATAAAGAGAGAGATTATAGGAGTAGTTGTGTTGCTGTTCAATGTTTGCCTACTGTAGTTCTCCTGGTGCATTAGGAAAGCAGGATAGAGTTAGTTAAACAGTGGTTTATATCTAGTATTTACTGAATAAGCCACGTGCCTTAATTGTTAGTTGTTTTTATCCAGAAGAGTTGGTGTTAATAATGATAATTGTCTTAGCCAGATAGTCATTATGGTGATAGAAACCAAGGACATTGGTCTGATGAGAGTCAGCCACCATTGTCTATGTGCGCGCACTTATTACTTCCTAGATCAAGGACATCATTATTGTGTGAAGTATTAGAGCTGGTATTGAGCTAAGCATATGCTGCAGTTTAACAACAGACTCTAAATAAAGCCATGTATGCCTCAGAGGGGATCAAGATTTGTGTCTGTCTGCTGCCGGGGAGACTGCTTCTCTGTTGCGATCTCTTTCATGTGTCCCTGCATATGGGCACTTGCTCTTTTGTGGAATTTACTTGCATCTTTGTGGGATGTGAATCTGCGGGCCTCGATTCGAGTTGCTCCATCATCCTTTCCAAGTCTTCGGAGTCATGTAATTCTCTAGTTTTTCCATACTTGGTCACACACATCATGTATGGATCTGGCAGATTATATCTGCTGTGCCAAATTTCTGAGTTAGGGCATAACACTAAAAAAGTATTGCCAACAATATGAGTCTCTTATGAAAAATCAGCTGCAAAAGAAATTCTGTAGTCTTAATACACATATAGTTCAAGGTGGAGAGGTGTGGTGCAGCTGACTTCGAAGCACAGGGCTCACGGTTCGAGCTCCGGCGGCAGCTCAGCTCAGCACCATGTGACTCTGGGCAATAGCTCACTTAATTTCCACGACGGCCCCCAGCGCCTTGAGACCCGTAAGGGTGAGTAGTTCGCGCTTTACAAATACGGATTTACATTTACATGTTTCTTGGTTATGCAGTATTGCTGTCTCTTGGCGCTGTCGTAGGAGTCAGTCTATATTTGGTCTGGGAGTGTCCCTTGGGAATTTGTTCTGTGTCGAAATTTTATGTGCTCTCTGAAATTCTAGAAAGGAGTAAATTCCAATATCGTAGGTATGAATGTTAAGAGGAACTTAATCATATCTTGCCCTTGGTCCATTTCTGGGACCCCGAAAACTCTCATATTGTTGATATTACTCCTTCCTTCGTGGACCTTTAATTTATTTTTGTTCCACAGGTCAGATCTTCAATCAGGAGATTTCATGACTTTAGTTTCCAGAGCGTTCAATCTCTTGTCTGATTTGTCCAGTTGTGTCCTCAGCGAGGTGTGTTCTCCTGGGAGTGACCTGATCTCTTTCTTGATCTTAATTATGGAGTCCACTGTTGACATCAAAAGTTGAATGTTTTTAAGATCCAACATAATGGAATCCAGCATCACGGTAGTCATGTTTGAGGCTTCAGACCAAGGCTTTGCGTCTTACTGGTAAGAGCTTCTGCAAACAGTAGTTGCCTGGAAGTCATGTGTCCTGACATTTAAATCTGTGCCAGTGTGTGCCATCTAGTTAAAACTTGAAACAGGCTGCCACAGACTGTACCTTCTTGGGAGACATAACATGTGCTGTTTGTTCCTTGGGAATATGGCCTTTTCCTAGGGCTGTGTATCAAGATACAGGTTCCTGGTTTTGAGCACATCCTCCTGCATTTTAAATTTTATTTTCTTGATTTCTGTCTATTTTTGCTTGCCCTCATTCATATGCTGTAGTTTTGTTGGCTAATATTGCTTGTGAATGATTACATAATACTATCCATTTACCTGGTTCATTGGTGCGGTTCCAAATATCCACAAATAGGTAGCAGCATGTTCCGAGCAACAGGCATTCAATCCCTTAAAAGAAAAGGCAGCTTCTACACAAGGGGGAGGTCATCACAGTGTGACCTCCCCAATTTAATATGAAGTTTCTCAAAAAGCTGGTGGCCACTCTACTTTCACCCCCAAGGAAGCGTATTTATCCCCAGTGTTGGCTGTGCACCACTTATGTTCTCCGCTGACTTCCCATGTGCTCCCTGCCCTCAGATTGTGTTCTCCAAATGTTCCCTGATGTCTTCTGGTCCTGAAAGGCTTTTTGGAGAGGCTGCTACTCACAGCACCAGCCCCTTCTAGTGCTCTATGTGGCCTTTTGTCACAAGACAAGCGAATGATTGTGTTGTGCACACCCTGGTGGCAGGTAGGTGCTGTCTGTTTATAGCATATCAGATGGGTCTGGCCAGCAGCCTTCCCCTGAGGTGTTCTGTTTTTCGCCAGTGCTACAGAGTTCCCGCTTATCAAGGATCAGTCAAACTGTATGCCCCAGCAATGCTGAGCTGGTCAGCTGCAACATTGATCACTTATTGAGGAGTTTCATATGTTTATGCTGCCATAATGAGTTTTGCACAGACACAGCTTCTCTAAAGAGCAGGCATTCCAGACATGGCGTAGCTTCACCCTGATAGGCCCCAATTCGAAGTATGCATATTAATATTTGAGATGTCTGACGCAAGCACGTGAACTCAATGCTAGACATATGTTATTTTAAATTAATGGCTATCCTATCTCATTCAACCTGTTCAAGTTGCCCAGTACAATGGTAAGGCACTTAATGAACTTGGGTCACAACTTAGTAGGATGGCTGAGGACAATCAGAATGGAGCTGGTATTTGAAGGGCAGAATTCAGAGGCCAGTGCTTAAATGTAAAATCGTTTTGCCACGCCCATCAGTTAGCTACCTAAACTGCTTTTAAACAGAGAGGTGCCTCCTCTATTCCAAATAACTTCCTTATTAGCCAATTAAATAATGCTCCCAGTTTGGTGCACAAGATAGGCTGTAGGATCCAGCATGTGATCTGCACCACTCATTCATACAGTTACACAGTGATCCTAAGCCACTTACGTTTAGGTGTTTCGGGGCACCAATAATATATTACATGCTGCATATCCCATCACACCTCCTCCAAGCCCATGCAACCTTCCTACATCCCATGCAACCGATCAGCATACTGCAAATTGGTAGGACTAGCAGAAATACAAATGGGAAACAGACTGCAAGCATTTGGTCTGACTCGACACATTAAGTGTAGACCTCAAAGGGCCAGAGCAGGGCCCCACAAATGATGGCCCTACTCATTCCTTCCAGTCCTCTGAAAATCTCCACAAAACCCCCAGTGAAACTGATCTCCCTCAAAGCTAGCATCCAGGGTCAGGGCCCCCCCAGAATGAACAATCATATAGTCAAGTCCTAGGAGCTGTTGCTGGCACCGGAGGCACCACAAACTCAATCCCTACATCCACACAAAAAATGGAATTCATCAGACAGGCTGAGCACCACACTCTGTATTAACCACAAAGGAGATGAGTGGCTACCACAACTACTTGTCCAACTACTGAAGTACCACACTCCTGCAGACAGACATCTGTGACCAGCTCATATGTGGTAGCATTTTAGACATGAATGATTTTAGTGAGTAAATAATGATTTTTATGTTAGGGTTACAAGAGGTACTACAATAAAATGATTATAGCTGAAACAATTCCAATTTGATGTGCAAACGTACGTTTATTAATGTAGTCTATTTATGTCACAATTTCATAAATTCACCACATTAGTTCATATGGATACTGTTTGATGTTGCACATCACACTCCTGCTCTTCCCCCTCCCATCCAGTTCCCCTGCGATGTCCTCTATCCCGACAGGCTCAGCGTACTAAGAGACAAGCTGATATCAAAGTGTATCTTTCCAATGTACATATATTATGAATTAGCTTTCTAGGGTTTGTTAACAATTTGTAAAAAGTCAAGGTTGTTCTGTTCTTCAGTTGTACTGTTGTAGGAGCCTATCACTCTTTGGCTGATGTATGACGTATTATTTTAAAAATGTTGTATCTAGTCAAACTTCCTTTGATGATGTGATGCTGAAGCTGCTCGACGTTTTCTAGGATAGGGCTAACGTGTAATTTTGTTATATCGATTTCTTTGACTTGTTAAAGGGAAATTGTACATGGAATTGCACCATGCTGAAACTGTGGTTTTGCTAATTTTCAATGCAGAATTTGTGTATAAGATCCCCTTGATTTTCAGGGTGAGGCAGAATTTAGAGCTTAGGTTCCTTTCCTGTCTACTATGGATCCTGTACATCTATTAGCTAGGGATACTGTCCATTTCTCTTATAAATTGGGCTGTCCCTTTGGGAATATTTCTCAGTTTTTGATTATGTACTCTGTATTTGAGCCTTCATATCATATATTTTGTATTTCTCTTTACTGCTTAATTGACACTTTGTAATAAAACCCTTTAACTTTTCCCCACCTCTACAACTCAGTTATTGAGTGACCCTAGATAATTATTTTATTACTCTGCTAAACTAATATTGGTTCTGGTTGAAGAGAGTGTTCTTTATTACAAGATCAAAGGTGATGGAGCAGAACTTCTAAGGTAAATTTGGATGATTTGAATTTCGTTTTTGTTTTTTATTTTGGAGGTGTGCTCCCACAAAAATAGTACCAGAGGATCCTTGAGTAAGAGCACCTCTTCTTTCATACAGGTTCCCCAAAAGGTTTCATTGAGGTTTCTCAGTGCTTAATGTTCAACCAATTGTTCTTGGTGTTTTGAAACTCTGGCAGCACTGGAAACTCAAGAATAGTGCAGAGAGTGTGTTCCTGAATGATTTGGTTAGTAAGTATGAATAGGGTGAACTGAATTTTGTATGGTGTATTTATTTATGATGTATGTTGGACTACGAGTTTGAAGAATTGATTTCGGCTTCTGTTGTTATTTGTCTGTATATGTGATGATGATTGTGGGCTCAATTGGCGGGTTGATCACTATTGTGTTGATGTCTTATTCACATTTATATTTACATTTTAAGCTCTATTGGCTGTTTGGTTTGGTTATTGGAGTCGTCAAAATGCAAGATTTCGAGATGTATTGATTTTACTTGTCTGTATAAGGTGGTTTGTAGCGTGAGGTGCCACATACACATGTAGAGGGACTCTAAACTAATTACTTTTCCTATCTAAGTTGTGTGCTTAATTTGTATTGATGTAACTTGCTCTTGAGTGTACGGGAGCATGCCCACTGACTAGGGTAGTTTGTCACTAAACAGGAGTTAACCTAGTGTGAATTGTGGTTTAAATTGGGTTTCTGTTTTCCATTCTTGGTTTTGACTTTTATTCTTGTTTCTCAGGTTTTATAGTTGCGATTGAATTGTCCAACTTGATTTACTGATTTTTCCTTCCTATCTAGGGTAAACAGACAAGTGTTTCTTTAGTTTATTGGTTTAAAAAAGTTTTGCAATTGTTGCCCTGTTTACGGTGAAGTTGTGCTGTGATTGGTTAGTCAGCCAGTGAGCCTCGCTTGGATTGGTGAGATGTCACCTCACAACTGTCCCCGGATTGGTTGGTTGCTGACAGAGGTGAGCTGTGATAGGTTGACCATTGACAGAGCCGCTCAGTGGTTGGTTGCTGTTTGCTAGTATGTTTGTCGTGATTTTCAGTTTGATTAAGTGGAAATAATGGAGAATGTGTTGACAGACTATGGGGCATATTCACAAGGAGCTATCTCCGAATTAACAGCACTTTATCGCAGCCAAAGTTGTGATAAATTTACCCCCCCCATTCACAAGCTGGTGTTAACAGCCCACAGCACCAGTTTACCCACGCTAGCAGCCGCAAAAAACATCGCCACAGAGGACCCCCGCAAATATCGCTAATGAGATGCAGAGTAGGCGTTCCCGTGACAAAAGCCGAGACAACAGCACACCTCAACATTCACAACGACCAGCCACATCCACGATAAAAACACAAAACAGGCGATAAGGCGCGTTAGCACCAGGAAATCTACACCTGCTCTGACCTGGTGTAAAGTCGGACGGCAGCCAGCAACACAAAAGGGAGCACAGCCCAGGGCCACAACCGAAGGGCAACAGATGCCATGGAGCCACACATCATGGAGCCCGGACACCCAAGAGGGCCACAACACCCACCCCCACCACCTCAGGACCCCATCCCACACCCGGAACACCCCCCCCAGACCAACACAGACGCAGCGCAGACAAAGACAGCGGAACCCCAGGAAATGTACCAGCTGCACAGACCCAACATCTGACAATGTCACCGTCCACTACAGGCTGAAAGGGACAACCAACTTACGCATCCTGACCATAATCGCCTAACAGGCCTACGGCAACAACACAGCGGACAACCAACATCCCACCCCACACAAAGCTGATGGCGTGGCTGTACCTGTTGGCCCCTGAGACCCCCCAACCAACACCCGCCAGAGTCGGAGGAGTCTCACAGCCAGCCACATCCAAGTCCCCCACACCTGTCCTGGACATCACCATCACCCTGGTACCCCAGTCCCCATACATACAACACAATGCGCAGGATCCGCTGGAGACCAAGCAAGGACCATACGCCATAGCAGAATGCACGCACGTGTTGGGGGCAACAAACAGCACACATGTACTACCTGTGCCCCCTGGTGACACAGCACACAATCACCGCAACAGGAAGCACACATGTCACACCAATGTGCAGGCAACAACAGAACACCGTGGAACACCCAACAATGTTGCCTTGAAATACACAGCCAGTGTGCATGATACCTTCATCCTCCGACAGTCCATCATCAACCACCGTTCCCAGGATGGCAACAAGGGAAATGCATAGCCCCTTGGCAATATACAAATGAACACCCCACACACCTCAACTCCCCAACCATGCAACTCACAACGCTGGCAATGCACACGTCACAAAATCACATACAACAGGCACAACAATATGCCCACCCACCAGACACGACAGAACAACTTACAATGTCCACATGGGCAAGCCCTGAACATGAGCCAGCAACGGCATGGCACCTCAGCCACATAATAGCCGAATGTGGGGAGAGGTGGCAACCAGGCATGTGTGAAGGATGCAGGAGAACCATGATCGGGAAAGCACACAATGCCACGAGTGGCGGAGATGTGCTGGACAGACCGCAGTATGCAGAACACACCCATATCCATGGCGACATACACTGCTGGTGTATGGAGTGTAGTGGACAGTAGACGCCACCATGTCACCACAGCCAGTGGGGGACCTCGCGGAACTGTTGCCTGTTACGCCCCCCCCAAGCGTCACCGGAGTGTGATGGCCGGGCGTACGCCACGCCAGTGTAGGGGTGTGAATAAAAAGCACGTAGGCCTGGGCGTGGTCCTCTACCGGAAAGACCAACGTCTCTGCCAGGGCGGCGCCTCCCACTCCGCCACGAGGCTGTCCTCATGAGCGGAGTTGCCTGCGATGCTGTGTGCCTGCCGGACCACGGCACGCTGGACCACGAACCCGTCAGGCCCACCCCTGCGCAGCCATGCCACACTGATCACCTGCCGACACCGGCGTGTGTCAAGGAGGGCCCACCACGTGCCGGCGCAAGCTCCAAGCCCGAGTCCCGCGACCTTGGCAGTCAGCTCAGACCACCACGGCCTCCACGACAGAGGCCCGCTTCAGTCCATTCTCGTTGACTCTTCGGACCAGTAGGTCCCATATGTGAAACTGTGTCCTGAGTCATGAATGGCAGTGACCCCAAATCCGGGCCAGCGGCCACAGCACCAGACCCCCCGATCAGTTAGGCATAGTTCCATATGGGCATCTTGCGACACGTGGTGCCACTAACCCTGTTCAACGCCAGCCAGCTACACGTGGTGCCACTAACCCTGTTCAACGCCAGCCGGCTACACGTGGTGCCACTGAACCTGAACAACGCAGGCCGGTGGGGCCATCCAAACAATGCCGGCGACACTAGGCGAATGGGCCATGCTGACCGCTGCCTCAGGCCTACATTGCGTTCCAGTCGGTCCCATGTGTGAAACTGTGTCCTGAGTCATGAATGGCAGTGACCAGATGTCTACTGCAGGGGTGATATCACTAAACTCCCTGCTATCAGTGAAGCAAACGAATGCATCACAAGCACACAACATGTGTCTCTGGGCCCATGCTGAACGCTGCCTCCGGCCTACACTGCGGTCCAGTAGGTCACAGAGTCTTGATTTGGCAATGTTGGAGTTCAGATCTGTGTACCGGCATCATCGCAGACTGCATACCCTCTGAGCACCTGTGCCACTAAGTGTGTTCCCCGACATTCATGGACACTCACTGGTCGTACATTGGTGGCGTTTGTGTCAATGGAATAGGGGCTAGTTTTCATCCTCATGTAGCTGATCCCGAATTGTTGGTGACAACGAGGGTTGCGCTTTCCACTCCTCAATTTGCTGCTTCCGGATAACATCAGACCTTCTGCATCATGCCCTGGAGGACACCTTCCACTGTCTCCCGCAACACTCCGCAACATACACCTCGGACATTGATGGGGACCCGCTCAGGTCGCATGGCCCATCTGACTGCACCGCAAGTCACCGTCCCGTGGCTGGGTGCCTGTGCCGGCTGCACTGCATCCGTGGCCACTGACTCTGTGCTGCCCAGGCCTGGGACCCCTTCACCTGAGACATTGAATGGCCTCTGTAGCGATGGTCTTGGGGTCATCAACGCCATGTGTCTGTGGCCCTGCGCTGTCTGCATCCAACTGAGTGCCACCAGGGCCCACACATAGCATCGAGTCTTGACCGGCCCGGACGTTGCATCACCGCAGGAGGCACATGCCACCACGGCAAGGACCACCTCCAACCGCCAACTGCCAGAGTCGAAATGGTGGTCCTGACAGCCCTACGAAGTTGCTCAGACATGTCGTGGATGCCATCATCGTCCTGATACCCTGCTCAGCACTCCAGGTGCCAGTGACTCAGTGCACCGCAAGCCATTGTCCGTTACTGATCGAGTTTTGTGCTGTTGTGAGGTTGCGCAGCAATGTCACCTCATGCAGTGGGGAAGACCTGGGACAATGATGAGGAAGATGTGTCATGTGTGCGGACGGGAGAAGGCACAGGCAATGGGAGGGCAGGAGGCAACAGCCCCAAGGCAAGAATGCAGACTGGTAGTGGTAGTCAAGCTACACACCCGGATCTATTACTGGGTATTGCGCTGTGGACTGCGTACGCAACTGTCACCTCAGGCAGTGTGGGAGAGCTGGGAGGTTGATGAGGAAGTTGATGCAGATGTAACACACCTCACTGCATCTGCATCAGGACTAACCCGAGGGTACACATTCCTAGCAATTCCTTCACATGAGCGCGCACTTCTCTAGTGCCCCTACCTCAGTGCACTGCAACTCACGGAACCTCCTGACTGAATATTGGGTGACCTCTGTCCTCACTCCGGATCCCTCCATGTTGCTCTGCAGTTGACTCTGTTATGCTGGTGTTTTCTGTTTCCATTACACTGGTGTCCACTGTTCAGGTTGTTGCCAGCACCAAGCACTCTGTGCGGACTGGCTTATGCTCACCCCACACACTTCCAGCACAGGCGTCACTGTACATGTGGCCCTGCCAATAAAGGGGCCGGGCGCACGTGCCCGTAGCCAGTTCAACAAGATATGTGCATGTGTCCCTGTGGTCTTGTTGTGTGCATGGGGGCCCTGGGCCCTACGACATTACATTGTGCTGTGTACAGCGGACGCAGACATGTCACCGCAGGCAGCCGGCTAGAACCTGGACATGTAGCTTTGTCGTCACCCACTCAATTCGTAATGGGAGTGGACTGTGCCGTCGTATGCAGAGCCAACGTGGGTGAGTGACTGATATGTGCGTGCCCCTGGGTGTTGGTCTGTACTGGGTATGTGCATCTGCATGTGTCTCTATGGCAGTGTGGGTCTCTTTTGTGGGGTGTAGGTGGTCCCTGAAGGGTATTGGACACCCACGTTTGTGTTCTAGTTCGCCTTCCATGGGTTAGGCAATGCCCGCACCTGTTGGGCCACCTCCTTTTGGCGTTCTGACACCTGGCATTGGGGTGCCATGTGTGGGTCGGTGAAGTGTTGTGAGCCAGCCGTGATTGCCGGTGCTTCATGCTGTGTGGTCTGTTGCAGGGGCTGGGTTCTCCTCTGAGTGGCTTGTCTGCCCTGGTCCTGGTGGTGGGTTGTGTGGGATGTCCATGGGCTGTTGTAGGGCGTCGGTGTCGAAGGTGTGGTGTTCGTCTCCAGCATCACTGATGGGTTGTCTGTTCTGACCTGCTGGAGGTGTTGTTTGTCCCTCTGCATTGTGAAGGGGAGGTGCATGTTGGCATTGTGTTGGCACCTTGTTCTTGTCGACATGCAGACTGTGTGACGATGTACATTGTGACTGTTTGGGCGGTGGTGGCTATTTGAGTTGGGACAGTGTACATTTGGCCTACATGGCTGATGTGGGGTTGTAGGGGTAGATGTGCATCTCACAGTTCCCTGCTCTGTCCGATGTGATTGTTCTGTTACTGTGCCTGGTTGGACCCAATTGTGTCCCCTGTTCTGCAGTGTTGGTGTTGCACTTTGTGCCACATTGTCATGGTATGTGCTGTGATTGCTATGTGTGTGTGCTGCAGTGTGCCACAGGGATGGGGGACATGTCCCTGGGTAATTGTGGGTGTGCAGTGTGTTACACCTCATTGTGCATGTGTGGCATTGTGCCCAGCACCCCCTGTCCCCCCAGTCCCTGTTGGATCCTCACCCTGTTGTTGTTGTGTCAGGTCCTGTCGGGCTGTGTCCGTACTCCCTACTCCTTGCACCCTCTCCACACTGATGACTGTGGCCTGTGTTTCCTCCTGCTCCTCCTGTGGCGCTGGACTGCCACCTCCTGTCGCCTTTGCTGCCTTCCTGTTGGCAGCAGGTTTGTACCTGGTTTAGGTTGTCAGGTCCTGCTGGCGCCTCTTGACCTCCTGGATTGGCCTCCTGGGCACTGCGACTGCATTCCAGGTGGTCTGCTTGTGGGTCAGTTGCTGGTAGTGTTCTGTCACCTCCGTGGCCTTGGTCTTGTTTTCCTGCGGTCTGCACCCTGTCTTCCTCTCCATTTTCTCCTTGGCCTTCCCCGACCCAGTGTTCCTTGCTGGTGGTCTGTGGGGGTTGTGGGGTTCGCGTTGCCCTCTGCGCTGGGTCAGGGTGCATCCATGTTGCTACGTGCTTTGGCATTATTCTGGTGTGTTGTGTCCGTGGTTTTTATGGTGCAATTTCCCGCCAGACGCGTGGGATTTGCAGGCCTGAGGCTGCTTTTCGCTACTTTATGTACCGCGATTGGCCTCATCGCATGATTTCTCGCGTTTTGCATTTTTTAGGCGTGGTGTTGATTTTCACGCTGGCATTTGACGCGTTATCTGGTGATTATCGCATGGTACCGCCTTGTTGTAAATTCCACGTTGACACGGGGTTATTTTCCCGTGATAGGCTACGTTATTGAAAGTTGCGTTACGCTACTCTTGCGGTAGTTATCACACGTTCTTGTGAATATACCCCTATGTGCCTAATTACAATATCGGTCGGAAAGCCTCCAACCACTAGTTGGAGGCTTTCTGACCGGCATTGTAGGGAAATCCGACGCAGTTCTGATGGGCTCCTTGAGCCCGCGGCCAGTCGGAAAGCCCTCATAATCCCTTAAGGACGGCATTTCCGCCATCCGGATTATGATGTTGGTTTCCTTCAGCCAATACATGTTGGCCTTTCCGCCATGGATTGGCTACGGAAACTGACTTTGGGGGCCCCTTGCAGGGCCCCCTTCCCCCATGGCCCTCCGCATGTGGCCCCGGGGGCACCTATGGTGAAGTGCCTGCCTCATGGTGCACGGATGTTTAGAAACATGTATTTTTCTATTGGAGCTTATGCTGCTGGCGTTTTCAGCCCGCTGCAGAAGCTCCCATAGGAAGATGAATTTTTCCGACCGCACTATGTGCGGTCGCATTTAAATGATGTGATTGGAACTGCCGACCTCAGGTTGGTCGGTTCTCAATCCACAATGGTTCAGGCGAACGTGAGTCTGTTCGACATCGTAATCAGGGCCTAATTATGATATGAAGCCAATACCCAGACATTCACAATCTGAGGCTCTAAATAGGTGGAATCAAATGACGATAGAGATAAAGAGAAAGAAAATGACAAAACAGGTGAAGGGCTCATTTAGTCAGTAGCTCGAGAACCAGTGGGACAAACAGGAGAAATACTTGAGGGAGGATATGATTGAGTGTGTGAAGACGTTTCCTGCTATAGCTACGAAAACAAATGATAACGACAAGTCAAATGAAAGAGAGAAGCAGAAAAATGATTTTGATTAGCTATTTGAACTATAGAGCTCCTCCATACAGAGCAAGACCAGCGGGGACAAGTGATACCAACTCAGGACATGATTAGGGTGCTGGGGGAGATGGAAGTACAGTTGTGCAGAGTTCTGCTTCTACTGTAGTGGTATTGAGTGCATTGACAGAGACAGTGGTGACAGCTGTGCCTAGCACAAGTGGTGACCCACACTCAGGTGTGGATATTCAAGCTGTAGCACCTGTAAGAACAGTGGTAGTTGATGGGACTCCAAAAGCAATTGATATTGGCATTTTAAAATGTTGCTCGGAAATATTGATTTAAATAGGCTGTTGACTTACAACGTTGATGAAACTAGATACTTGAACAAAAAAAAGCAGCAAGATGTGCAAATGAAGCACTTGATAAACTAGTAGAGTTAAATGCCAAATTAAGGGTTGACAATAGCAAGATGAAAAATGTGAAACAAAATTATAAGATGTGTTTGACACAGGATGAAATTAGAGACTTGGGTTTAGTTACATTGAGAGCCCATATGAAGGAGTTAATTGAAAAAAGTGATTTAAAGAAATATCGAGAAAGATGGAAGAGAGGGACAGCAAATACAAAGCAATTGAAGGGGGCTGAAGGTGGAACAGGAAACGTGGTGAGCGATTCAGAAGCAGGATCCGGAGCAATGTGGGAGTTTTCTTTGAGAAAAGTTCATGGAGGGAATTTTGTGCATGTGCTATGGACCCGAGCTGATTTCTATGCATTTACTACTAATTTCCCGAAGTTGGGAGAGGATCCAGGAAAGTCGTATCAAGAGGTACATAGGTTGACAAACATTTCTCAGATGTTGTGGACTGATTTAAATTCACTGTTTGAAATTGTAGTTCCTAGTGATTTGTGGATTGAGTGTAAGGCTGTTGTTTGTTGGCCTGCCAAAGAACTGGCTAGGATTACACCTAGTGGTGCTCCTTCTCAAGATGTGTACATATAGAAAGGACAAGGGTAACTGTGTATTATATGAACAATTGTCCCATTGGACTCATTAAGAAACAGAGACCTCGTATGTGCTTTTAAGGTGTCCTGAATCCAATAATTATATCAGTCAATTCTGTATCAAAATCTAGTAGGAATTAAGCAATGGACAAGCTGGGTTTCTCTAAATAATACTTCAAACAAATTCACATATAAGGAGGTGTGATTTTATTAAAAAGTGATCATAGTGCAGGTGATGCAGTGCTCAAATTGTGGACATATTTACAACATAAATAACACAAAACACTGTACAATTCTCAATGGTTGTATAAATTATTTCAAACAGTTTACAGTCAGGATAGTTTGGAACGGAACACATACCCTTAATGTTAAGTATGCAAGTCAACCAAAAGGGAGGGTTTGTTGACGTTTGGACCCCATGGGACTTTTAGGGTGTCATCAGGACATAATCATCTGTCTACCACAACTGCATATGAGGGAGACAGAAACAGAAAAATCCTCAGTCATGGTGCTTAATCATGGTAACTCTATCACAATTTCCATTCAGTGCATTACTCACCACCTTGAACGAGAATGCAATGGTGTTTCAAAAGCTCATCACTGCATCATCAATTCATCTGCATTGAAATCAAAATCATTGTTTTATATTTCCTCCAAGAGGTCAATTCTCTATCATCGCCAAGCTCAGACACACTACCTGAAGTGAGCACACACCAGGTGAATCAATCACATAATTCCATGTCAATATGTATGTTTTCAAACAGCTACTTCTCAAAAGTCAACTAATAAGCAAAGACATGCTCCAACATGCTACCCAAAGTTAGCATATGTCAACTGATTCCAGAATTGAATTGTGAGATGTGCGATTGATCCACTAATGAATTAAAATAGTTAGTCACTGCAGGCAACATGTAACAATGTGTCATAGCTATCGCTAACTTCAAACCATCTTATGTCACCTCGTATTCAATTTACCTTAACGCCCATTATACAAACATATCCCTTCACTGGACGTATGTCAATATCTTACTTACTTTACTTGTGAAACAGCC
This sequence comes from Calotriton arnoldi, assembly GCA_963921515.1. NCBI lineage: Eukaryota > Metazoa > Chordata > Amphibia > Caudata > Salamandridae > Calotriton > Calotriton arnoldi. The sequence continues at coordinate 122,653 of CAWUFW010019100.1, forward strand.
TTTCATTCCCAGAACACACACAGTGATGAAAGAGACTGTAGGTGGAACAAGGAATGTGGTGATTAATTCAGAATCAGGGTCAGGAGCAGTTTTGGAGATTACTTTGTGAGAAGTTCACGGAGGTAATTTTGTGAATGTGCTCTGGACCAGAGCTGATTTATTTGCATTTAACTACTAACTTCCCAAAGTTGGGGGGGGATCCAGGAAAGTGGTATCAAGAGGTACACAAGTTGGCAAACATTTCTCAGATGATGTAGACTGATTTAAATTCGCTGTTTGACATTGTGGGTCCAAGTGATTTGTGGATTGATGTAAGGCTGTTCTTGGTTGGTCTCCAAAAGAACGAGCAAGGATTACAACTAGTGGTGCTCCTTCTCAAGAGATGTACATATAAAATGGATAGCCCTATCTGCCCCCAAGGGCCAGGGTTAACATATATTAGTTGAATGTTTGTCCTGTGGGACTTGGTTAGAAACAGAGACCTCTTATGTGCCTTTGTTGTGTCCTAAATCTGCTTCTTATGTCAATCAATTGTGTTTCAAAATCAAGTAGGAAAAAAGCACTGGACAAGCTCTGTTTCTATCAAAGATACATCAAACAAGTTCATGTACAACAAGGTGTGACTTTATCAAAAAACGATCATAGTGCAGACGACACAGTGCTCAAATTGTCGACATATTTACAACATAAATGACACAAGACAGTGTACAATTCCCAATGGTTGTATACATTATTTTAAATCGTTTACAGCCAGGATAGTTTGGAACAGTCACTTAATGTTAAGTATGCAAGTCAACCAAAATGTTTTGACCCCCATAGGATGATTAGGGTCTCATCAGGACATAGTCATCTGACTACCACACCGGCATATGAGGGATCCAGAAACAGGAAAAATCCTCAGTCCTTGTGCTCAATTATGGTAACTCTCTCGCAGTTTCTATTCTGAGCATTACTCACCACCTTGAATGAGAATGTAATGGTGTTTCAGGAGATTCATTTGCAATGAAATCAAACTCACCGGTTTATATTTCCTCTTAGAGGTCGATTCTCTACTATCACCAAGATCCAACACACTTCCTGAAGTGAGCAAACACCAGGTGAATCTATCACCACTTCCATGTGAATATGCATGTTCTCAATTCACTACTTTGAGAACTAATTAGCACAGCATGCTCCAACATGCTTCCCAAAGTGAGCATATACCAACTGATTCCAGAACCGAATTGTGAAATGTACCAATGATCCACTGATCAATTGAAATTGTTCATCACTGCAGGAAACATATACCTAATGTGTTGTGGCAATTACTAACTTTAAACCACCTTATGTCCCTCGTACTCAATCTACCTTAATGCCCACTATACAAACTATATCCCTTCAGTGGGCATATGTCAACCTCTTACATGCTGTACTTATGAAACAGTCTTTCATGCTTGGAACACACACCATCATGTAGGGCTCAATATTCTAGTGAATCAGATAATGTATCCTAAAAACAGCAACATGCGATAACCAAAGTCTTTCACAGTCACAATTCAGCGGTAACATGATAATAAGGTTGAATCCATGTCCAGAAACTGCTTGCTGCGAGTATGTAAAAACCTAGACTGCTTGCTAAACTGCCATCATCATTCGGGAAGTCAGAGGAAAGACGCAGCAAACGTTGTCGAATTATCTCTTTTTCTATTCAAAAACACTAGACGGCTAACCTAAGTCGGCCATCTTGGAGGGAGGGAAACTTCCTCATCTACACTCTGTGTTCTATCTTCCCCTTTGTCAATTGATACTAGACCGCTAGCCTAAGTTGGCCATATACAAGCGTGGTATTCACTCTAACACCCAACCTGCAAGCATTCAGCATACCAATCCTTGAGAACTAACATGCCTTAATATATACACACTTCCGTACCAAGTTCACTATGGTCTGCCTGACGATGGAACAGTGTAGGCCAAAAACTAAACACATCACATGCTGGCCATGTCTTGATATTTCCACACGTCAAAGCCAAGTTCATTATGCTCTGCCTGGTGATAACACAGTATCGAACGAAAACTAATCACCTAACCAGTGTTGAAAGCAAATCCATGCGAGGGTATCATGACAGAGCTCAGATTTCCACCTACATATCAAGTGCAGTTACATTCCTCGGTCTTTGGAACATCTATATCATCAAATGTCAACTAATTGAGAAGGAAAGGTACCCATTCCTCTACCACAACAGACACTACTCACTATGTATTTCACTCATATTCAAAGTCAATAAATAGCATGGACAACCCTTGCCCTATCATAAGCACATATGAGCAACCAGGTCCTAGTGCAATTTGCACCATACTGTATACTATACAATACAATTGTCATTTCAATATGGGTCCTTAAGAAATGTGTTATGTAGTCATAGTAACAATAGTAGTAGTAGGAAATATTTGGCCATCCCGTGCTACATTTGGCAAGAACACATAGTACTACCAGTCTGTACAGTTGTAACAGTTCATAGGGTTATCTGTTCAATGTTGTATCACTGATAACATGTGTAGGTCATTCAGACCACTCTTGATGCTGTCCTGAAGGTCCATCCACTTACACTCTCTTATATTCAGTAGGACCGAAATGTCACCTCCTCTGCTGTCTAAGGAAACCACTTCCACCACCTGCCACTACATATTATTTTCTAATGCCCACACTCGACAAAATTTAAAACCAATGGGGCCACATCCACTTTGCATCTAATGCGGCTTCTATGTTGGGTAATTGCATTGTCTGACCTGTATACAATTTAGGGCCTGGACACCAGAATACAAATACAATATTTTGGATGTTACAGTTATAGAATGATCGCAAATTAAATATTTTACTAGTGGTAGAAAGTGTTTACGTCTCTGAGATAAAATTGCAGGCAGAACACCCACTGCACCTATAATGGCCTTGAACTTCAGATAAGCCCCACAATGCCATGTTGTCACTTTTATTTTTGGTCTCTCTATACACCCTTACCACAAAATCTTTTATTTTTTTATTCTGATTCCCCACACTGATGTCTTGTAAGAAGGACCAGTATTTCCTAATAATTCTTTTCACATCATCACTTACTGGTGAGAATGTACTCACCATCAAGATCCTGTTTCTCAATTCCTATCTTGGTATAGGGGTTAAAAACTTTCTCTTGATCAGAACCACGCCTTCTGGATGGCCCTGGACATGATTTTCTTGGGGTAACCCTTCTCCAAAAGTTTGAGTTTAAGTTATTCTGCTTCCTTATAATAATCCTCTTTTAATTGGCAATTCCTGCATCGTCACAGGATCTGTCCATAGGACAAGTTATCCCTACGTGCACAGGAATGATAGCTATTGTACCTTAGTAGAGATTTGGTGTCTATTGGTTTCTTGTAAATTGTGGTATATCATTGGCATTTCTATGCCAGATCAAGAGATCCAGATAACTGATCTATCTTGCATTGTAATTCATATTAAACTTCAAATCCAAACTTTGTTTATTTAACAATGTTTCAAAAGCTTTCAAATCATCTTCACCCCATGCCAAAGCAGGAAAACCTTATCAATATAGCACTTCCAGCTGCTAATATTGTTAAGAAAGGGGTTAGTGATGGCATGTACTACTCTGTTCTCAAACTCCCCTACATAAATATTTGCCACATTTGGAGCAAGACAAGCACCCATTAATGCTCCTTTTGTTTGCACACAGTATGCCTTCTTGGACATGAAATAATTCCTTTTAAAGGCAATCCCGGCTAACTCAGTGATTAGCTTGCATAGTGTGTTGTCTCTACCCTCTTGAGTCACACTTCTCTAAATCACCTCAATGGCCTCATCCTGGGGAATATTCCTATATAATGATTCTGCATCAAGGGTGACCAGGATATCTTTTCCTTCTTCTAAGCCCATACCCTCTATGTCATTAATGAACTGCATGTTGTTTCGGATATATGATTGTATCTTTGATGCCTCATCCTTGATGTATTGATCTATATATCTACAGATTGACTCTAAAAGCAAACCACATCCAGATACAATTGGTTGTCCTGGATGGTTACTCAGAATTTTGTGTACTTTAGGTAAAGTATAAATGACTGGTGTCCTGGGGTTGGGTTTATTGAGGAAAGTATTTTGCTTCTCATTGATGGTGCCTTCCCCAAGTGCTTTATACATAATTTTACTAATCCTCTTCTGGATGTTTTAAAAAGGGTCTATAGTTAGTCTCTAGTAACGTCTGGCATCTTCCAATTGTCTATATATTTCTTCATCATAATCTTGAATAACCTAAATATTGATGGCTCCACCTTTGTCTGCTGGTTTAATCGTTATCGCCATATTACATGCAAGAGTGTTCAATGCTTCTTTTTCTCTCCTAGAGATGTTATAGGGAATTAATATTTTCAGTTTCTCCAGTTCCTTAACTTGTTTGAGATCAATGTTCTCAAATGCTATAATTTCTACACTCATGAGATGGGTGAGGGGGTCAAACTGAGAGGGCAAGCTAAGACCTGAAACATTCTCAGGCAGAGTGCATGGTTTATCTTTGATGAAATGTTTCAGTCTCATTGTTCTGAAAAACCGATACAGTTCACCTCACAGTTTAAAGAAATACAGGTTCTCTGTTATTACAAAACCCAATCCTTTAATTAGGACACTGTTTTCTTTGTGACTAAGAACATATTTGGATATATTGAAAATAGGTGATTACTTGGACTCAGGAGTGTTCACCAGCTGTAATGTTGTTTCAGTGTTTGTCTTTTCCCAGGTTAGTACTTGTTGCCTTGCCATCCCCTTCCCTCGGCCCATGACCATGCCCCTTTCTCTCCCCCTCCTATGTTGGTAGTGATCTAAAAAACATCCTGGGGATCCAATCTTTGCTGCTGTTAAGTCTCTTGTGCTTGAAATGGGGAGTTCTTGATCATCCAATCTAATGCAATAATCTGAGAACGTCACCCTTTTCTGTATTGTTTGGGTACCCGAAGAGGTGTAATAATCTGGTCTCAAGTACTGGGCCTTACCCTTTTGGACTGTGCCAATTTTCTTTCACAGTTGAATCGAGTGGAACTTGTCAATTGTTTTTTGTAGATTGACCAGTACACCCTTTGCATTGTCTATTGTACTATTGGATTTTCATTTTTCTTCCAGATCACTGATCAGGTGTAGTTATTCTGTGAGTAATTTATCATGCAATTCTGTTCTCACTGCCTTCTTCTCCAACTAATTCATCTGCGTATGTTTGGTCATTCTTATTTGGAGCTACAATTATACTTTTCCTATGAAGCGCTATTTATGATTTTTAAAATCAGTATACTACAAAGTCTCTTTTGTCATATTATATCCACTGCTAGCGGTCAGTAGGTATTAGTCTCTATATAACAACATCCTTGCTGGCAACTGTCTGCTCCAATCTCTGTACATAAAGCAAGCTCAACCCTATCTGTCCACAAGGACCAGGGTAACCGTATATTATTTGAAGAGTTATCCCGTGATTGTGCCTTTGAGTTGTGCTGAATTTCATTCTTATATCACTCAATTGTGTATCAAAATCATGTAGGAAATAAGCACAGGACAAGTTTCAATTTCATCAAAGACTCATTAAACAAATTTATATACAAAAATGTGTGATTTTATCAAAAATTGATCATAGTGCAGACAACGCAGTGCTGCAATTGTGAACAAAAAGTTTATGACATACTTAGGAGAATAGTGTTTATGTATTGGATGTGGTGAAGCAATACAAACGCCACCAGAGATTGCTGTGGTCAAGTGTGCAGCCCATAAGGCTGGAAATGATGTGATCACACTTGAAAATAAGTATTCTGACCAGATGGCAAACTATTGTGCATTGCAGGATGAAGCAGTTGTACAAGAGCGTGAAAATGATGAATTGAAACTTAATTAAGTACAAAAGGCAGAAAGCATAAATTGAAAAAGTAAATCAAATAGTTTATGAATACAGTACAGACTTCTTTGAGTGAATTGAGAGATAAATAGGATTATACCCCAGAAGATGAGAAAAGAAAGTGGGGGAGACTAGGCTATAAGAAGTATTATTAGTATTTGTATGTAAATGCTGAGCATAAATATATTACCAGATTCCATGCTGTACCCAATGTGCAAATATACAACAAATCTCATGCAGGGAGAGTAAACCTAGTACAAATATTCAATAACTACTGGGAAAATACAGGATTTTGAAATATTGCTGAGTATGTTTGCAACTGATGTATAACATGTCATTTGAATAATCAAGGGAAAAAGACAGCTACTTTCATGAATCATAGCAGTAAATCAGACGGTCCATTTACAAGACTCCAAGCAGGTTTCATTGAGATGCCAAATTGAAATAGTTTAAAATGCATCTTGATAATTATCTACTTATTTTCTAAATGGGTTGAAGCCTATACCACCAGAAGTTCAGATAACCTTAAAGTTGTCAAATTGCTGTTGAGGGAGGTGGTACTGCGTTTTGACCTTTCTGCTTCTATTGAGACAGATTGGAGAACTCATTTTATAAATTAGATTTTGCAAATAATCTGCACAATGTTTGAAATCAACAGAAGTTTCATTGTAGTTATCGAGCACAGTCTTCAGGAACTCTGACGAGATCCAATGGCACTTTCAAGAATAAAGTGGTGAAAGTTTGTGCTTCAACTGAACTAAAATGGCCTGATGCCATTCCTCTTGTTTTGATGAGGATGAGAAGTACCCCTGACAGAAAGACAGGTTTATTGTAGGGGTAGGTGGACTTCACAGAGTTTTGCTCTGCAAAATTCTGCAGAGTTACTTAAACTTAAAACTCTGTGAGATTACGTGGAGTTCAGCGAGCAGGCAGAATTTGGCACGTTGCATTTCTCACACTGATACTGATATTTAGCACAGGGGGCTTGTTCCATGCTGCAAAATCAGTGTGAATGGCCCCATGCAGTGTGTCAGAGGGCGCTCCTTCTTTCTGCTGCTTGAGTAGATTTTTTTACTTGTGCAGCAGCTTCCTCAGCGTGAACGGTTGTGACCTGCTACAACTGTCTGATCCAGCGGTGTACTAAAAACAGATACTCCACTACCATATACTCACCTGGGCCCATATAACCTCTTCCACTAATGCCTGGTAGACCTCTGGAGCTTGTAGTTTATAGATTTCATGTTTTCAGGAATAGTTATATTTCTGTTCTAACTAAACCTTTCACTGATCAAAAAGTTATTTCCTCTGGTCGATGGACCATTAGTTGGAACTAGTTGATGGTGATAATTAACTTAACTTATTAAACATTCTTTAAAATAAAATAATAACAGACTCGGGAAGTTTTATAATCTTTATCTAAATTAATTGCATGTGAACCATCTCAAAGTTTCAGTACAAACACCCTCATTCGCAAGAGTGTCAACTCAATCAATAATCGATAAGCAAAATATTTCAGACTCACACAATAACTATGCCTCAGAAAGGAGAGGACCGAGAGAAAAGAACATCTATCAATATGATATATTTATAGTTACCTAGAATTGTGTGAAGACTAACCCCCTTGCCAAAGGGCTGGTAAGGTTCCCCCAAGATAGATCAGGAGACAAAGACTTCAGGACAGGAATCAGGACAGGATACTTCACCTCTCTAAATACCGACAACTGCGTCATACCCCTCTCTGACACTCTCTTCCTCCTCGTGGTTCTTCCGCGATCTTCTTTCTAACCCAATTAAGTTAAAATAAATGGTTCTCTGCATTCAGTTTCTTCATCAGCACCACCCCCAGCACCGACAGCATCCCGAGCTCTGCGTCGCCTCTGCTCCCCTTCTGCTGCTGCTCTCCCATGTCTGCTGCTGCTCCCCGTGTCTGCTCTCTCAGCTTCCCTGCTCTCTCAGCTTCTCCACTAACTAACTAAAACTACCTCAGTTATACCTTTCAATATTCCAGTACCACCCATTAATGTTTCAATATCGTAAAATACTAACTCTGATTGGTCAGGCGAGGGGGGATGATCGTCACACCATGCTTACATTTTACTTATTTCATTTGAACCATTGTTCTTAAACCCATCCCCTTAAACTTTATTAAATCATTTCCTTTCTCATACATCTCCAAACTTTATTAATACAAAATGTTTCAACTTTATGAATAAGGCTTCTTCATATGAACTCTTCACCCTCATGTTCCCAGGGCACATCTTCTCTGGCCTTGGACGCGTGACAAATCCTTACTCATCCTTCCTTATTCTTTCTCATCTGCGCATGTGCGGAGTCAAGTCAGTCAGCACAATTCAGACAAGTGTGATAGGCCCAATTGCGCCTAATAATAATGTCAAAAGAAGAAATGTTATTCTCAAAAATAAATGGTTTCACTCTTTACCACCAACCTCTACTCTAACCCACTTTAATTATTATTACCCTTTTCTGCTTTTGCGTTAGTATAAAACCTATGTTCTATTTAGTCAAGCAGGTGCCATGCATGTGAGCTTTCAAGCAGCCATTTTAATGCCTTTTGCGCAAGCGCAAGATTTTCCCTCCAAGCATTAAGACGTCATACTACGTAGATGCAGTAGATGCATGCGCAGTAAAGATCCCTTGTTAGAGTGCGTATTAGTCCTTCGTTCATTTTATTAAAGTTAGTAAAACACATATGCAAGCTTCGTTGTCCCGCGTGTCTTTCGAAAATGCAAATTATTCATTACAATCACATAGTTAGTAATTTGTTAGTGAGTTAAAATGAAAGGATTGCTTCCAAGCACGTCTCATTTACGAGTCCTTGCTCCATCAATCCCCTCTCTGATGGCATTTTAAGCCATCACAAAATTACCCATCCCATCCCAGATACCAACTTTAGCACATCTCAGTTCTCTATTTCTCTTCTCAATTTTCCATCAACTAACTCGTTTCCTTCTAAATTCTTCAGTTTCTTGTATAGTTTGCCTTTCATTTCTTCCAACTGTATTTCATCATATTTTCTTTTTCGTTTCTTTCCCTTTCCTTCTCTTTCAAAATGTATTTTTCACGTCCTTCCTTTTCTACAACACTTATATGTAATCATTATTATCATCACTACCGTTATTATCATGACTAATGGTATTATTATTTGACCTAGGAAACTTTTCCCAAAATCAGCAAACCATTTCCCTATTGATGTTATACTTTTTGTTAGTCTTCCCCATACACTGTCAACCTCCAGTTGGGTCAAGTCTTTATGCATTCTTGTAATGTTTTCAATATATCCTTTAATTTCCCTGCTCTTGTCTGGAATGTAAGTGCAACAATGTTGAATTTTCAACATGCCACAAACTCCACCTTCTTTTGCTAACAATACATCAAGAGCAAGACGGTTCTGTAAAACCATAGACCTGATTGCAACCATTTCTGTGTTAATCATCAAGAATCCTCCTGCAGTGTCTGTAGAAAGACAATCAACTATGGTTGATAACTTACAAATTTTCTGTGAATTAAGAATGACTCCAACTGAGGGTATCAATGCACTAAAAATATCCCCTACAATTTCAGAAAACCTAGCTCTTCTTCTACGTGTTAGTCCATTAGAATTTCCATTGGTTCCACTGATTCTGTCCACATGATACATTTTTGGAAAAACTATTCCAAAGTAACAGCTCCTGTACCATCTTGCAGGTATCCTATAATATGCATTGTTCCCGCAAACATAATCAACTCCTGGAAATACAGGATCAGTTCCCCCTTTTAGTCCCCATCCTCCTAAAATTAGGAAGTTATGTTCACATTCACTGGAACCAATGTAATTATTGTTAAAATCTGTCTTTAATCTATGGAGGCAGAATTTTCCTCTTTTCACAAAATCCAGGGACATCGCAGCATGATCCTTGCCATTTGCATAGATTCCCTCTTTCCCAGCCCATGGAGGTACATGGGTTTTCCGTTCAGTCGCTTTCTTTATTAAATCCTGTCTCCTTTCTTCTACTAAATCCCAAAAATCTTTTTCTTCTTTTCTCAATGTACATGTTAGATTATCTTTATGTGCCTGAGCTAAATCTATTGAACTCATTGTTAAGAAAAATTCACCCATAAACTGTGCATTTTTACTACTAACTACTGGATTCATATTCTTTCTAATAGGCAAATCAGAAAATACTATATCTATGTCTGAATAAAAATATTGAAGTCTCCCTGTAGCATAAAATAAACTTGATAAAATACTACATGACACACCATATGTTAAAGGTGTATGGTGATACGTCACCCCTTCTGATACTGATGAGGGTAACTTCATACACACATAGCAGTTACTAATCTCCATAGTACTAACATATTGAAATAACAATTTAATAAACACATTAGAGGACGTATTATAGTCTGATTCATTATGATAATTTGCTTCATCTTCTACCCCTATTTCTATTTTAGTTCCTTTTATTCTATCTATCTTATCATTAGTATCTGTATTATTCTTGTCACTTGTTTTCATTAACAAAGGTACTCCTACTGTTAGGAATAACCATACCAATACTACTAATAAAATACTACAAAAGCAAAATCTAAAACATTTTCTTTTCAATCCACGTTTTGGTCTTTCGGTAACTTCAATTTCTGCCACTTTACTTCTGAGAAAAATTCTTTTCTCTTATCCTTTCTTTGTCAATTTGACTTTCTTTCCGTTCTTAAGGAGGCCTCAACTTGCTTTCATCAATCTGTGCAACATGAACTTCTTCTGTTTCATCACTCAGATCTAGGGATTCAAATTCTTCAAGTATGACATAGGTCCATTCTCGAGCCTTGTATCTTCTGTTTAAATTTCTCAATCTTGGACTTCTTCAAGTTATTTTCGCTAAGGTCTGTTTAGATCGTGTTTGACTTGTGATTTCATTTACTTGTTCTGGTTTCTTTTCTGATTTTCTCAAATGATATCTTAATTTCTTTAATCCAGTAGGCCAATTGTCTCCCTTTCTGATTCTTTTGATTTGTACTGCACTTTCACCTTCTTTATCTCCTCTCAAAGTTCTTTTAATTTCACTTAATCTAGGCACAATCTGTTCTCGTTCTCTGTTTTCTGTGCTTGAACCTTCTTTTGCTTCCACCTGCTCAGGTCTTATCGTACTTTGTTCTTCTTTTTCCTGAGCTTGTTCTTCTAATTCTATCTGACCCTGTTCAGGTCTTACTTCATATTGTTCTTTTTCTGCCTGAACTTGTCCTTCTAACTCTATCTGATCCTGTTCAGGTCTTATTTCAAACTTTTATTCTTCTGCCTGAACGTGTTCTTCTAATATTCCCTCCTCAGGTTCCTGAAAGTCTTTTTCTGTTTCCACCTGAGTATGTTCTTCTTCCCTGTCTTTTTCTGACTACTTTCCTGTCTTTTCAGTTCTGTTCTTTTTCTTGTTTCAATAGCATCATCAATTACTTCAATCACTGGTATCCACTCTTCCTGACTTTTACTTGGCTTTTCGCCATATGGTTGTCTTTCAGAATCTATTACTCTAGATTCTTCAATTTCACAGCTTACAACTCCTGACGCTTCCAGCCTGTTCAGTCAGTGGTTGTTCTTGTTGTTCTGATGGGCTCGGAACTCTTCTGGTATGACTGGCATGAATCCAATTGGGAAAACCTGCACACTTCACTGCTGTGGTAGTGACTAGTATGACTTGACGCGGTTTATCCCACCTTGGTGCTAGGTACGACTTTCTTGCGTGTTTCTTCACTAGCACCCAATCTCCAGGATTCAAATCATGTGCTTGGTCTGGCTGGCTTTCAACTGCGTCTTCTCCAACCTGGTGACAGACAGAACGCACCATTTCAGCCAATCCTTTGCAATAGTCCAATACCAGATCATCAGTTATATTAATTAATTTATTTCCAGGAATAAATGCCTGTCTCATTGCTCTTCCCATGAGAACTTCATGTGGGCTCATTCCTGTTTTTCTGTCTGGAATACTTCTGAGACCCATCAATACAAGAGGTAATGCATCTGGCCATTTCAGCATTGTGGATGCACACACCTTCCCTAATCTTGACTTGATTGTGCCATTTAGCTGCTCAACTATTCCAGAAGCCTCTGGACGATAAGCACAGTGCAGTTTTTGTTCAATGTTAAATGCAGCACAGATTAATCGAATTATTTCATTATTAAAATGAGGGCCTTTATCTGATTCCAAAGTGACTGGAAAACCAAAACGTGGTATTAACTCCCTCAACAACAATTTAGCAACTGTAAGACTGTCATTTCTTCGAGTGGGATACGCTTCCACCCATCTTGAGAAAAGGCATACTATGACAAGTATATATTTCAGTCCATTGCTAGGGGGCAACTCAATAAAATACAACTGTAATCTGGTGAAGGGTCCTTCTGCCTTTCCAATCTTTCCCCAGCTAACCACTGTCTTCCTACCTGGATTTTGCTGCTGACAGGTTAGGCATCTTTGTCAAAGGCTCTCTGCGACTACCTTGAACTTCGGATTGTACCAACTCTGTCTGAATAGCCTGATCATTGAGTCTCTCCCCGTGTGTTGCTCCATGATACACTCTTGCCATTTTTTAAAGCAAAAAATCTGGCATGACTGGTCTTCCATCTAAATACACCCATACCTCATTGTGTGGTCTCTTTGTACAAGCTGCCCTTATGCAAATTTCCTTTTCCTTTTCCTCAACTTCTTCCTGCAATTCTCTAATCTCGTCCCATGTTTCTGGTACTGAGAAAAACATAAGTTGGCATCTGGTTTCACCCGTTTCAATTTTTCTGTTTATGGCCCCTGTATTTTTGGCACAGTATTAAGCCACTTGGTCAGCATATCTATTGCCAGCAGCCACATAGTCATTCCTGACTGATGTGCAGCGCATTTTACAACTGCTATCTCTTTTCGCAATTGTAATGCTTCCAGTAAATCCTTCACATTTTTGCTGTTTCTAATAGGAGATCCTGAAGAAGTCAGAAATCCCCTCTGCATCCAGAGCTGGCCAAAATCGTGCACAACCCTGAACCCATATTGACTGTCCGTAAATATGCCACCATTAGGGCTACCAATTCGGCTACTTGTGCAGATTTGACTCCCGGTAAACAGGATGCTTCAATTACCCCAGATATCTTACAAACAGCATATGCAGCACTTAATCCTCCTTCTTGTGTCCTGAGGCAGGACTCATCTACAAATAACTCATGGTGAGCCTCTTTTAAAGGTGACTCCTTTATGTCTGGATGGGGCTTAGTACATAATTCAGTTACGTCCAGACAATCATGATCACTTTCATCTTTCACTTCTTCATTGCATGGGTCTCGTAGTAGGGTAGCTGGGTTCATGATTGTACACCTTATCACTGTCACGTTCTCAGCTCCCAAAATCACTCTTTCATACTAAGTCAAACGAGTAGGGGTGAGATGTTGTGTTCTTGTCAAAACAATCTCAACTGAATGTGGAACATAAACCTTTACCGGATGTCCAATCACTATCGACTCACTCTGCTCCAGACTCATACAAGTAGCAGCTACTGCTTTTAAGCAGTCAGGTAATGCTGAAGCAACTGGATCCAATGTAGCTGAACAATATGCTACTGGATGTCGACTCAATCCATGTCTCTGTGTTAAGACTGAAAGTGCACAATTTTCTCTCTCACAGCAAAATAATGCAAAGTCTTTTGAATAATCAGGCATGCCCAAGGCAGGAGCCTCACACAAGCAATTTCGCTATTTCACAAATGCCTCTATGCAGTCATCATTCCAATCAATCGGATCTTTTGCTCTTTTCCTGGTCATTTGTATTAATGGTTTCGCTAACATAGAAAAACCATTAATCCATTGCCTACAGTACCCAACCACTCCCAAGAACATTCTCATTTCTCTCTGAGTCTGTGGCAATTGCATTTCTTTGATTATTTTTATTCTTTCCGGTGTCACTTTTCTAACTCTTCTTTCTATTTTATGCCCTAAATATCTAACTTCTTGTTGACAGAACTGTAACTTTTCTGGAGACACCTTGTGTCCTCCTTCAGCCAAATGGTTCAGTAATGCAATTGTGTCTGTGGTACAATCTTCTCGTGTTTTTGATGCCACCAGTAGGTCATCAATATACTGAACCAGAACAGATTTTCCAGGCATAATCAATGATTCTAGGCACTTTTTCAAAATCTGATTAAAACTTGAGGGACTCTCTGTGTACCCTTGAGGAACTCGACACATGCGTAAATACGATCCTCAAACTTAAACGTAAAAAGCTACTGGCTGTCTGGGTGGAAAAGAATAGAAAAGAACACTTGGCATAAATAAATTACTGTAAACCAACCTGCATTCCAAGGTATCTGATAAAGGATCACTGCTGGATTTGGCACTATTGGACAACATGGCACTACAATTTTATTTATTTTTCATAAATTCTGCACTATTTTGTACTTTCCGCTAGGCTTTTTCAGTCCCATTATTGGCGAATTACAAGGACTACCCATCACTTCTTTTAAATACCTTGTTTAACCATTCGTTCAATTTCTGGAATAACTCCTGCTTTTACTTCTGGACTCATCTTGTACTGTCGGGTGTTTGGATACACTGCACCTTCTTTCACTGTCACTTTAACTGGGTCTATATTTGTCATTAACCCAATGTCTTTTCCTGTAAAATCCCACACTTCTGGATTAACTGTGGCTCTCAACTCTTCTGGTAATTCATTTTCAGTCATTAGTGAAAACATTTCATCTACTTCCGTTCCCTGTTTGGCTAACATCATCTTATATACAACGTCTTCATCAGGGGTTTGGAAAGCGACACCATCTGGTGTACAATAGATTGTGCAGTTCATTTTGCACAGTAAATCTCTTCCCAACAGATTTACAGGACTGGAATCGCAAACTACAAACCGTTGCATTTCTTTAAAATTTCCAATGTGTACCTCCATTGGTTTTGTGATTGGAGTTCTAATCTGTTGGTTAGACACACCTACAACTTGGACTGATTCTCTCGAGAGGGGTAGGTTTGGGATGTCTGCTGTTCTCACAGTAGACCTGGTAGCACCAGTATCCAATAGGAAAGTAATGTCTTTCCCTTCTACTTTCCCATCAACAAATGGACCTGACTGATCTACCGGCAAGGATGCACCAAGGACGCACTCCTCTTCCTCCCCCCTCAGGCACCATCACTGTGTAAAATCTGAATTTTCCTCATCATTCTGCAACAGATATTGTGTAATTGTTCTATTATTCTTACCACTTTCTCCTTGAAATCCGGTGTTAGCACTGAAACTTTGATGATTCACAAAATTTGGCATAGGAGCTGGTGGCACTTGATATTGTGGAGTAACTACCTGCTGCTGCTGATTCACAAGTACTTCATTCTGCATCTGTGGGATTAAATTTTGATTTGGCCCATTATTACTCTTATTATTCTGAGTACTCTTACACTCGTTCTTCCAATGTCCAAGCTTTCCGCACGCATGACAAGGAAACTTCTTTTTGCTTCTTCTCTGTCCATTTGTCCCCTATATTTATTACCATTCGCTCCTTGATCATTCTGGCTCTTCTCTTTCACTTGATTGTTATTTTGGGCATTTGTTTTCTCCTCTTGCTGTTCTGCCAATTTTACTTGTGCCCACATAATTTTCACTTTTAGCTTCCTACGCCTGGCCTCAATATCATCTCCGCAATATTTAGCGTACTTTAAAATCTCATCCACTGTATTGCTTTGCCAACACAACATGTGCTGCTGTATCATCTGACTAATCTCTGGTTTTAAACCATATACAAACTGATACACAAAATGTCCCATATCCTTGTCACCGATATTCTCAAACCACTATACTGCCTAAACACCTGTAATAACCTCTCATAATATGCATGTACAGATTCATTTGGTTCCTGAGTTGTTCTATCTATTTTTACCCAGTCTGTTTCTTTTGGAGGAATTTTCCCTTTCAAATATGTAATCACTTGGTGATACTTTTTCATCACCTGCTCCGAGGGTGCTCCTGTCTTTGCGTCTCTAGTATACTCCTCATTAGGCATTAGGCCAGTCAATTGTAATTTTACATTCCGTCCATAAATCAGCAGGTACCACTATATCAAATAGACCATCCAAATCCTTCAATAAAACCTTTGAAACCTTCACAAATCTCTCTACCTGTTTATACCATTCAACTGTTTTTTCTCTCAACTTTGGGAAATCATTTGTAAATGACAAAATATCTTGTCTACTCCAAGGAACATGAACATATCCTCCTCCGGGAACCTCTCTCATTGGACACAATTTTTCCATTTTGCTTGATTCTCTTACTGGAAATGCAGCTGCTGCTTCTCTCGCTTGTACTTCCTCTTTCTTTCTTATCCATCTAATTCTCCATTTATCAATGTCTCCCCATTTTCGCAAAATGTTCATTAATTCCTTTATCTGTAGTCTCTTTCCAGAAGCATTTACACTTTCTAAATCTTTATCAGTAAAGTCCACTCGATATGGTTTCTGTAACAACTTTGATTTCCCTATGTCTATTCCAATCTCTGAAGCAACTTCAGTCAATTTCTCATGAAATACCCTTGCTCTCCTGGTTATGCTCTTACATAAAAATATTAATTCTTCTTCATTGTAAGCATTCAATCTTTCTGTGCCCAGACATCCTGTCATCATCTCTTCCAATTCCACTTTCAATCTGCTGATGTCTAAAATCCTTGGTGTTGGGTTCTGATTATCTCTTTCCTGTGCCCATCTTTCTATTTCTTCAGAGGTAACTACTGTTGCGCCTCCAGTTCCAGTATGAACCAAAGGTCTTCTTTCTCTCAATTTCATGGGCGTAACTCTCTTTGGAGTTTCCGTCAAAGGTTCCACATTAGGGAGATCCATTAATGAAATAATTGACTCACTTTCAATAACCTGATCATCTGTAATTATTATCTCTTTCCTGGGACTATTTAATGGAATTGTCACAGGTTGTGGTTTCTGGCATACAACGGGATTACTGGACCAATGGTCACTGGCACTGTCAAAGCTTCAGTATTCAAATTTAATTGACTTATCTTCTGAACTAGTTCTTCTCTAGTTTTGTTTAAAACATCTCTTTCATTATCCTGCAATACTCTGTTATATGACGTATCATGTAAAATCTGTGGGGTCAATGGCATTCCCATTACTGGTGCACTTGGGGTAACTTTACTAGTTGCTTCTTGATACGGCGGTGGATTTTTAATTAAAATATCCTCAAACAACTCGTCATCTGATTCACCATATCCTGCTGTATTCATGTGTTTCGTTTTCTCCTTGCACTTTCCTCCAGACTGTTCCTCAGCCATTAACACTGGATATAAACCTTCTAATACCATAGCTCTCCTCCATTGTTTCATCTGCCCTTCGTGTGACTCATGCAAGTGTCTCGGAAAGAATCCTCTATATCTTCCACCTCTGCATCTCTCTTGTTCATATGACTCAGTCTCCCATTCTTCCAAAGCCTCGTATTGAGTTAACCTAGGTCTAGGTTCTAAATCATTCATTTTCAATCTCAAATTCTGAAGAATCCTCCCATTAAACGTACCATCTTTAGGAGATGCTAACACTCCATCATCTTTCGTATATTCTATCCATTTTTCCAACCACACACAAGTATGATATCCTCTTTCCATCATCATAAAAGATGCTGGTGTTTTCGGTGGCGGAATAGGAATTCCCTCTCTAGTCAACACAGGCTTATCTTTTATAAAGAAATTCTTAATTTTCCTTATAAATGACATCTTTCTTTTCTTTCCATACATCCTTGAGGAACGATGTATAAAACTGTATTCTGCAAACCCTTGAAATCTTCTACCTGTACGCCTTGCACTAACAGTCAAATCAAAATCCCGCATACACTCTTTCTTCACCAATCCTAACGCGGCTTCTAACTAGCTATCCAATTAAAATCAGGCTCACGCTCGTGATCTGACCAATGCTAGCGCGGCCTTTTCTGATGTCAGTTCTGCTCCTTTCTACTGACCCCTCCTTTACCAGGCTGCTCCTGTCACACGCCCGCTGTTTCTGCCAATCCCAGCGTGGCTCACTGTGACGTCAGTATAACTCCAGGAACTGACCCTCCCTTCACTAGGTAATACGAAAACTTATTTCTCAATATTTTCTTTAAAATTCTTTGTTATTAACGACATAAAAACATTTGCTACTCTGTCTGTTCCACTAGATCAAAGGATAGTTTATTTCTTTCCACTGCGAGTAAAATCTTCCGCTTACTCTTCATTTAAACTCCAGAGAACCTGCTACACCTCCAGTGTCACCCGTTTTGGGAAATTTGAGACCAAAGGTTCACCAGCGAACTCCTTTTGCTGTCAATCTAGCTTGGAAGAACCTGCTACTCCTTCAGGGTTACCCTTTCTAGGTGATATAACGCCAAAAGTTTCACTAGCGAACTCTTTGCTATCAATCACTCTCACTTTTACGCAGAAAATAGTCCCTATTTTAACACTGCCAGCCCTACCTAGCTTCTTAGTGTTATTTCAACAGACGAGTAACCTCACTGCAGTGTGGTTTCTATAGCCACCCGCTATTCATTCCCCAGGAATTTTCCAGACAACATAAAACAAGACACTAACTCTTTTGTTAAAACATAAATCAAAAGTCAATAATCTATACTTATCACCAAACTAGTCAATAATAACCATAACTCTGCTACCAGAAAACGGATCCAGCGGTGTACTAACAACAGATACTCCACTACCATATACTCACCTGGGCCCATATAACCTCTTCCACTAATACCTAGTAGACCGCTGGAGCTTGTAGTTTATACATTTCATGTTTTCAGGAATAGTTATATTTCTGTTCTAACTAAACCTTTCACTGATCAAAAGTTCTTTCCTCTGGTCGATGGACCATTAGTTGGAACTAGTTGATGGTGATAATTAACTTAACTTATTAAACATTCTTTGAAATAAAATAATCACAGACTCAGGAAGTTTTATAATCTTTATCTAAATTAACTGCATGTGAACCATCTCAAAGTTTCAGTACAAACACCCTCATTCGCAAGAGTGTCAACTCAATCAATAATCGACAAGCAAAATATTTCAGACTCACACAATAACTATGCCTCTGAAAGGAGAGGGCAGAGAGAAAAGAACATCTATCAATACGATATATTTATAGTTACCTAGAATGGTGTGAAGACCAACCCCCTGGCCAAAGGGCTGGTAAGGGTCCCCAGGATAGATCAGGAGACAAAGACTTCATGACAGGAATCAGGACAGGATACTTCACCTCTCTAAATACCGACAACTGCGTCGCACCCCTCTCTGACACTCTCTTCCTCGTCGTGGTTCTTCCGCGATCTTTTTTCTAACCCAATTAAGTTAAAATAGATGGTTCTCTGCATTCAGTTTCTTCATCAGCACCACCCCCAGCACCGACAGCATCCTGAGCTCTGCGTCGCCTCTGCTCCCCTTCTGCTGCTGCTCTCCCGTGTCTGCTGCTGCTCCCCGTGTCTGCTCTCTCAGCTTCCCTGCTCTCTCAGCTTCTCCACTAACTAACTAAAACTACCTCAGTTATACCTTTCAATATTCCAGTACCACCCATTAATGTTTCAATATCGTAAAATACTAACTCTGATTGGTCAGGCGAGGGGGATGATCGTCACACCATGCTTACATTTTACTTATTTCATTTGAACCATTGTTCTTAAACCCATCCCCTTAAACTTTATTAAATCATTTCCTTTCCCATACATCTCCAAACTTTATTAATACAAAATGTTTCAACTTTATGAATAAGGCTTCTTCATATGAACTCTTCACCCTCATGTTCCCAGGGCACATCTTCTCTGGCCTTGGACGCGTGACAAATCCTTACTCATCCTTCCTTATTCTTTCTCATCTGCGCATGTGCGGAGTCAAGTCAGTCAGCACAATTCAGACAAGTGTGATAGGCCCAATTGCGCCCTAATAATAAAGTCAAAAGAAGAAATGTTATTCTCAAAAATAAATGGTTTCACTCTTTACCACCAACCTCTACTCTAACCCACTTTAATTATTATTACCCTTTTCTGCTTTTGCGTTAGTATAAAACCTATGTTCTATTTAGTCAAGCAGGTGCCATGCATGTGAGCTTTCAAGCAGCCATTTTAATGCCTTTTGCGCAAGCGCAAGATTTTCCCTCCAAGCATTAAGACGTCATACTACGTAGATGCAGTAGATGCATGCGCAGTAAAGATCCCTTGTTAGAGTGCGTATTAGTCCTTCGTTCATTTTATTAAAGTTAGTAAAACACATATGCAAGCTTCGTTGTCCCGCGTGTCTTTAGAAAATGCAAATTATTCATTACAATCACATAGTTAGTAATTTGTTAGTGAGTTAAAATGAAAGGATTGCTTCCAAGCAAGTCTCATTTACGAGTCCTTGCTCCATCAATCCCCTCTCTGATGGCATTTTAAGCCATCACAAAATTACCCATCCCATCCCAGATACCAACTTTAGCACATCTCAGTTCTCTATTTCTCTTCTCAATTTTCCATCAACTAACTCGTTTCCTTCTAAATTCTTCAGTTTGTTGTATAATTTGCCTTTCATTTCTTCCAACTGTATTTCATCATATTTTCTTTTTCGTTTCTTTCCCTTTCCTTCTCTTTCAAAATTTATTTTTCACGTCCTTCCTTTTCTACAACACTTATATGTAATCATTATTATCATCACTACCGTTATTATCATGACTAATGGTATTATTATTTGACCTAGGAAACTTTTCCCAAAATCAGCAAACCATTTCCCTATTGATGTTATACTTTTTGTTAGTCTTCCCCATACACTGTCAACCTCCAGTTGGGTCAAGTCTTTATGCATTCTTGTAATGTTTTCAATATATCCTTTAATTTCCCTGCTCTTGTCTGGAATGTAAGTGCAACAATGTTGAATTTTCAACATGCCACAAACTCCACCTTCTTTTGCTAACAATACATCAAGAGCAAGACGGTTCTGTAAAACCATAGACCTGATTGCAACCATTTCTGTGTTAATCATCAAGAATCCTCCTGCAGTGTCTGTAGAAAGACAATCAACTATGGTTGATAACTTACAAATTTTCTGTGAATTAAGAATGACTCCAACTGAGGGTATCAATGCACTAAAAATATCCCCTACAATTTCAGAAAACCTAGCTCTTCTTCTACGTGTTAGTCCATTAGAATTTCCATTGGTTCCACTGATTCTGTCCACATGATACATTTTTGGAAAAACTATTCCAAAGTAACAGCTCCTGTACCATCTTGCAGGTATCCTATAATATGCATTGTTCCCGCAAACATAATCAACTCCTGGAAATACAGGATCAGTTCCCCCTTTTAGTCCCCATCCTCCTAAAATTAGGAAGTTATGTTCACATTCACTGGAACCAATGTAATTATTGTTAAAATCTGTCTTTAATCTATGGAGGCAGAATTTTCCTCTTTCACAAAATCCAGGGACATCGCAGCATGATCCTTGCCATTTGCATAGATTCCCTCTTTCCCAGCCCATGGAGGTACATGGGTTTTCCGTTCAGTCGCTTTCTTTATTAAATCCTGTCTCCTTTCTTCTACTAAATCCCAAAAATCTTTTTCTTCTTTTCTCAATGTACATGTTAGATTATCTTTATGTGCCTGAGCTAAATCTATTGAACTCATTGTTAAGAAAAATTCACCCATAAACTGTGCATTTTTACTACTAACTACTGGATTCATATTCTTTCTAATAGGTAAATCAGAAAATACTATATCTATGTCTGAATAAAAATATTGAAGTCTCCCTGTAGCATAAAATAAACTTGATAAAATACTACATGACACACCATATGTTAAAGGTGTATGGTGATACGTCACCCCTTCTGATACTGATGAGGGTAACTTCATACAAACATAGCAGTTACTAATCTCCATAGTACTAACATATTGAAATAACAATTTAATAAACACATTAGAGGACGTATTATAGTCTGATTCATTATGATAATTTGCTTCATCTTCTACCCCTATTTCTATTTTAGTTCCTTTTATTCTATCTATCTTATCATTAGTATCTGTATTATTCTTGTCACTTGTTTTCATTAACAAAGGTACTCCTACTGTTAGGAATAACCATACCAATACTACTAATAAAATACTACAAAAACAAAATCTAAAACATTTTCTTTTCAATCCACGTTTTGGTCTTTCGGTAACTTCAATTTCTGCCACTTTACTTCTGAGAAAAATTCTTTTCTCTTATCCTTTCTTTGTCAATTTGACTTTCTTTCCGTTCTTAAGGAGGCCTCAACTTGCTTTCATCAATCTGTGCAACATGAACTTCTTCTGTTTCATCACTCAGATCTAGGGATTCAAATTCTTCAAGTATGACATAGGTCCATTCTCGAGCCTTGTATCTTCTGTTTAAAT
The DNA here is from genome assembly GCA_963921515.1 of Calotriton arnoldi. Lineage (NCBI taxonomy): Eukaryota > Metazoa > Chordata > Amphibia > Caudata > Salamandridae > Calotriton > Calotriton arnoldi. Next base: position 144,935 of record CAWUFW010019100.1, read on the forward strand.
TTCTCAATCTTGGACTTCTTCAAGTTATTTTTGCTAAGGTCTGTTTAGATCGTGTTTGACTTGTGATTTCATTTACTTGTTCTGGTTTCTTTTCTGATTTTCTCAAATGATATCTTAATTTCTTTAATCCAGTAGGCCAATTGTCTCCCTTTCTGATTCTTTTGATTTGTACTGCACTTTCACCTTCTTTATCTCCTCTCAAAGTTCTTTTAATTTCACTTAATCTAGGCACAATCTGTTCTCGTTCTCTGTTTTCTGTGCTTGAACCTTCTTTTGCTTCCACCTGCTCAGGTCTTATCGTACTTTGTTCTTCTTTTTCCTGAGCTTGTTCTTCTAATTCTATCTGACCCTGTTCAGGTCTTACTTCATATTGTTCTTTTTCTGCCTGAACTTGTCCTTCTAACTCTATCTGATCCTGTTCAGGTCTTATTTCAAACTTTTATTCTTCTGCCTGAACGTGTTCTTCTAATATTCCCTCCTCAGGTTCCTGAAAGTCTTTTTCTGTTTCCACCTGAGTATGTTCTTCTTCCCCTGTCTTTTTCTGACTACTTTCCTGTCTTTTCAGTTCTGTTCTTTTTCTTGTTTCAATAGCATCATCAATTACTTCAATCACTGGTATCCACTCTTCCTGACTTTTACTTGGCTTTTCGCCATATGGTTGTCTTTCAGAATCTATTACTCTAGATTCTTCAATTTCACAGCTTACAACTCCTGACGCTTCAGCCTGTTCAGTCAGTGGTTGTTCTTGTTGTTCTGATGGGCTCGGAACTCTTCTGGTATGACTGGCATGAATCCAATTGGGAAAACCTGCACACTTCACTGCTGTGGTAGTGACTAGTATGACTTGACGCGGTTTATCCCACCTTGGTGCTAGGTACGACTTTCTTGCGTGTTTCTTCACTAGCACCCAATCTCCAGGATTCAAATCATGTGCTTGGTCTGGCTGGCTTTCAACTGCGTCTTCTCCAACCTGGTGACAGACAGAACGCACCATTTCAGCCAATCCTTTGCAATAGTCCAATACCAGATCATCAGTTATATTAATTAATTTATTTCCAGGAATAAATGCCTGTCTCATTGCTCTTCCCATGAGAACTTCATGTGGGCTCATTCCTGTTTTTCTGTCTGGAATACTTCTGAGACCCATCAATACAAGAGGTAATGCATCTGGCCATTTCAGCATTGTGGATGCACACACCTTCCCTAATCTTGACTTGATTGTGCCATTTAGCTGCTCAACTATTCCAGAAGCCTCTGGACGATAAGCACAGTGCAGTTTTTGTTCAATGTTAAATGCAGCACAGATTAATCGAATTATTTCATTATTAAAATGAGGGCCTTTATCTGATTCCAAAGTGACTGGAAAACCAAAACGTGGTATTAACTCCCTCAACAACAATTTAGCAACTGTAAGACTGTCATTTCTTCGAGTGGGATACGCTTCCACCCATCTTGAGAAAAGGCATACTATGACAAGTATATATTTCAGTCCATTGCTAGGGGGCAACTCAATAAAATACAACTGTAATCTGGTGAAGGGTCCTTCTGCCTTTCCAATCTTTCCCCAGCTAACCACTGTCTTCCTACCTGGATTTTGCTGCTGACAGGTTAGGCATCTTTGGCAAAGGCTCTCTGCGACTACCCTGAACTTCGGATTGTACCAACTCTGTCTGAATAGCCTGATCATTGAGTCTCTCCCCGTGTGTTGCTCCATGATACACTCTTGCCATTTTTTAAAGCAAAAAATCTGGCATGACTGGTCTTCCATCTAAATACACCCATACCTCATCGTGTGGTCTCTTTGTACAAGCTGCCCTTATCCAAATTTCCTTTTCCTTTTCCTCAACTTCTTCCTGCAATTCTCTAATCTCGTCCCATGTTTCTGGTACTGAGAAAAACATAAGTTGGCATCTGGTTTCACCCGTTTCAATTTTTCTGTTTATGGCCACTGTATTTTTGGCTCAGTATTAAGCCACTTGGTCAGCATATCTATTGCCAGCATCCACATAGTCATTCCTGACTGATGTGCAGCGCATTTTACAACTGCTATCTCTTTTCGCAATTGTAATGCTTCCAGTAAATCCTTCACATTTTTGCTGTTTCTAATAGGAGATCCTGAAGAAGTCAGAAATCCCCTCTGCATCCAGAGCTGGCCAAAATCGTGCACAACCCTGAACCCATATTGACTGTCCGTAAATATGCCACTATTAGGGCTACCAATTCGGCTACTTGTGCAGATTTGACTCCCGGTAAACAGGATGCTTCAATTACCCCAGATATCTTACAAACAGCATATGCAGCACTTAATCCTCCTTCTTGTGTCCTGAGGCAGGACTCATCTACAAATAACTCATGGTCAGCCTCTTTTAAAGGTGACTCCTTTATGTCTGGACGGGGCTTAGTACATAATTCAGTTACGTCCAGACAATCATGATCACTTTCATCTTTCACTTCTTCATTGCATGGGTCTCGTAGTAGGGTAGCTGGGTTCATGATTGTACACCTTATCACTGTCACGTTCTCAGCTCCCAAAATCACTCTTTCATACTTAGTCAAACGAGTAGGGGTGAGATGTTGTGTTCTTGTCAAAACAATCTCAACTGAATGTGGAACATAAACCTTTACCGGATGTCCCATCACTATCGACTCACTCTGCTCCAGACTCATACAAGTAGCAGCTACTGCTTTTAAGCAGCCAGGTAATGCTGAAGCCACTGGATCCAATGTAGCTGAAAAATATGCTACTGGACGTCGACTCAATCCATGTCTCTGTGTTAAGACTGAAAGTGCACAATTTTCTCTCTCACAACAAAATAATGCAAAGTCTTTTGAATAATCAGGCATGCCCAAGGCAGGAGCCTCACACAAGCAATTTCGCAATTTCACAAATGCCTCTATGCAGTCATCATTCCAATCAATCGGATCTTTTGCTCTTTTCCTGGTCATTTGTATTAATGGTTTCGCTAACATAGAAAAACCATTAATCCATTGCCTACAGTACCCAACCACTCCCAAGAACATTCTCATTTCTCTCTGAGTCTGTGGCAATTGCATTTCTTTGATTATTTTTATTCTTTCCGGTGTCACTTTTCTAACTCTTCTTTCTATTTTATGCCCTAAATATCTAACTTCTTGTTGACAGAACTGTAACTTTTCTGGAGACACCAAATGGTTCAGTAATGCAATTGTGTCTGTGGTACAATCGTCTCGTGTTTTTGATGCCACCAGTTGGTAATCAATATACTGAACCAGAACAGATTTTCCAGGCATAATCAATGATTCTAGGCACTTTTTCAAAATCTGATTAAAAATTGAGGGACTCTCTGTGTACCCTTGAGGAACTCGACACATGCGTAAATACGATCCTCAAACTTAAACGTAAAAAGCTACTGGCTGTCTGGGTGGAAAAGAATAGAAAAGAACACTTGGCATAAATAAATTACTGTAAACCAACCTGCATTCCAAGGTATCTGATAAAGGATCACTGCTGGATTTGGCACTATTGGACAACATGGCACTACAATTTTATTTATTTTTCGTAAATTCTGCACTATTTTGTACTTTCCGCTAGGCTTTTTCAGTCCCATTATTGGCGAATTACAAGGACTACCCATCACTTCTTTTAAATACCTTGTTTAACCATTCGTTCAATTTCTGGAATAACTCCTGCTTTTACTTCTGGACTCATCTTGTACTGTCGGGTGTTTGGATACACTGCACCTTCTTTCACTGTCACTTTAACTGGGTCTATATTTGTCATTAACCCAATGTCTTTTCCTGTAAAATCCCACACTTCTGGATTAACTGTGGCTCTCAAGTCTTCTGGTAATTCATTTTCAGTCATTAGTGAAAACATTTCATCTACTTCCGTTCCCTGTTTGGCTAACATCATCTTATATACAACGTCTTCATCAGGGGTTTGGAAAGCGACACCATCTGGTGTACAATAGATTGTGCAGTTCATTTTGCACAGTAAATCTCTTCCCAACAGATTTACAGGACTGGAATCGCAAACTACAAACCGATGCATTTCTTTAAAATTTCCAATGTGTACCTCCATTGGTTTTGTGATTGGAGTTCTAATCTGTTGGTTAGACACACCTACAACTTGGACTGATTCTCTCGAGAGGGGTAGGTTTGGGATGTCTGCTGTTCTCACAGTAGACCTGGTAGCACCAGTATCCAATAGGAAAGTAATGTCTTTCCCTTCTACTTTCCCATCAACAAATGGACCTGACTGATCTACCGGCAAGGATGCGCCAAGGACGCACTCCTCTTCCTCCCCCCTCAGGCACCATCACTGTGTAAAATCTGAATTTTCCTCATCATTCTGCAACAGATATTGTGTAATTGTTCTATTATTCTTACCACTTTCTCCTTGAAATCCGGTGTTAGCACTGAAAACTTTGATGATTCACAAAATTTGGCATAGGAGCTGGTGGCACCTGATATTGTGGAGTAACTACCTGCTGCTGCTTATTCACAAGTACTTCATTCTGCATCTGTGGGATTAAATTTTGATTTGGCCCATTATTACTCTTATTATTCTGAGTACTCTTACACTCGTTCTTCCAATGTCCAAGCTTTCCACACGCATGACAAGGAAACTTCTTTTTTGCTTCTTCTCTGTCCATTTGTCCCCTATATTTATTACCATTCGCTCCTTGATCATTCTGGCTCTTCTCTTTCACTTGATTGTTATTTTGGGCATTTGTTTTCTCCTCTTGCTGTTCTGCCAATTTTACTTGTGCCCACATCATTTTCACTTTTAGCTTCCTACGCCTGGCCTCAATATCATCTCCGCAATATTTAGCGTACTTTAAAATCTCATCCACTGTATTGCTTTGCCAACACAACATGTGCTGCTGTATCATCTGACTAATCTCTGGTTTTAAACCATATACAAACTGATACACAAAATGTCCCATATCCTTGTCACCGATATTCTCAAAACCACTATACTGCCTAAACACCTGTAATAACCTCTCATAATATGCATGTACAGATTCATTTGGTTCCTGAGTTGTTCTATCTATTTTTACCCAGTCTGTTTCTTTTGGAGGAATTTTCCCTTTCAAATATGTAATCACTTGGTGATACTTTTTCATCACCTGCTCCGAGGGTGCTCCTGTCTTTGCGTCTCTAGTATACTCCTCATTAGGCATTAGGCCAGTCAATTGTAATTTTACATTCCGTCCATAAATCAGCAGGTACCACTATATCAAATAGACCATCCAAATCCTTCAATAAAACCTTTGAAACCTTCACAAATCTCTCTACCTGTTTATACCATTCAACTGGTTTTTCTCTCAACTTTGGGAAATCATTTGTAAATGACAAAATATCTTGTCTACTCCAAGGAACATGAACATATCCTCCTCCGGGAACCTCTCTCATTGGACACAATTTTTCCATTTTGCTTGATTCTCTTACTGGAAATGCAGCTGCTGCTTCTCTCGCTTGTACTTCCTCTTTCTTTCTTATCCATCTAATTCTCCATTTATCAATGTCTCCCCTTTTTCGCAAAATGTTCATTAATTCCTTTATCTGTAGCCTCTTTCCAGAAGCATTTACACTTTCTAAATCTTTATCAGTAAAGTCCACTCGATATGGTTTCTGTAACAACTTTGATTTCCCTATGTCTATTCCAATCTCTGAAGCAACTTCAGTCAATTTCTCATGAAATACCCTTGCTCTCCTGGTTATGCTCTTACATAAAAATATTAATTCTTCTTCATTGTAAGCATTCAATCTTTCTGTGCCCAGACATCCTGTCATCATCTCTTCCAATTCCACTTTCAATCTGCTGATGTCTAAAATCCTTGGTGTTGGGTTCTGATTATCTCTTTCCTGTGCCCATCTTTCTATTTCTTCAGAGGTAACTACTGTTGCGCCTCCAGTTCCAGTATGAACCAAAGGTCTTCTTTCTCTCAATTTCATGGGCGTAACTCTCTTTGGAGTTTCCGTCAAAGGTTCCACATTAGGGAGATCCATTAATGAAATAATTGACTCACTTTCAATAACCTGATCATCTGTAATTATTATCTCTTTCCTAGGACTATTTAATGGAATTGTCACAGGTTGTGGTTTCTGGCATACAACGGGATTACTGGACCAATGGTCACTGGCACTGTCAAAGCTTCAGTATTCAAATTTAATTGACTTATCTTCTGAACTAGTTCTTCTCTAGTTTTGTTTAAAACATCTCTTTCATTATCCTGCAATACTCTGTTATATGACGTATCATGTAAAATCTGTGGGGTCAATGGCATTCCCATTACTGGTGCACTTGGGGTAACTTTACTAGTTGCTTCTTGATACGGCGGTGGATTTTTAATTAAAATATCCTCAAACAACTCGTCATCTGATTCACCATATCCTGCTGTATTCATGTGTTTCGTTTTCTCCTTGCACTTTCCTCCAGACTGTTCCTCAGCCATTAACACTGGATATAAACCTTCTAATACCATAGCTCTCCTCCATTGTTTCATCTGCCCTTCGTGTGACTCATGCAAGTTTCTCGGAAAGAATCCTCTATATCTTCCACCTCTGCATCTCTCTTGTTCATATGACTCAGTCTCCCATTCTTCCAAAGCCTCGTATTGAGTTAACCTAGGTCTAGGTTCTAAATCATTCATTTTCAATCTCAAATTCTGAAGAATCCTCCCATTAAACGTACCATCTTTAGGAGATGCTAACACTCCATCATCTTTCGTATATTCTATCCATTTTTCCAACCACACACAAGTATGATATCCTCTTTCCATCATCATAAAAGATGCTGGTGTTTTCGGTGGCGGAATAGGAATTCCCTCTCTAGTCAACACAGGCTTATCTTTTATAAAGAAATTCTTAATTTTCCTTATAAATGACATCTTTCTTTTCTTTCCATACATCCTTGAGGAACGATGTATAAAACTGTATTCTGCAAACCCTTGAAATCTTCTACCTGTACGCCTTGCACTAACAGTCAAATCAAAATCCCGCATACACTCTTTCTTCACCAATCCTAACGCGGCTTCTAACTAGCTATCCAATTAAAATCAGGCTCACGCTCGTGATCTGACCAATGCTAGCGCGGCCTTTTCTGATGTCAGTTCTGCTCCTTTCTACTGACCCCTCCTTTACCAGGCTGCTCCTGTCACACGCCCGCTGTTTCTGCCAATCCCAGCGTGGCTCACTGTGACGTCAGTATAACTCCAGGAACTGACCCTCCCTTCACAAGGTAATACGAAAACTTATTTCTCAATATTTTCTTTAAAATTCTTTGTTATTAACGACATAAAAACATTTGCTACTCTGTCTGTTCCACTAGATCAAAGGATAGTTTATTTCTTTCCACTGCGAGTAAAACCTTCCGCTTACTCTTCATATAAACTCCAGAGAACCTGCTACACCTCCAGTGTCACCCGTTTTGGGAAATTTGAGACCAAATTTTCACCAGCGAACTCCTTTTGCTGTCAATCTAGCTTGGAAGAACCTGCTACTCCTTCAGGGTTACCCTTTCTAGGTGATATAACGCCAAAAGTTTCACTAGCGAACTCTTTGCTATCAATCACTCTCACTTTTACGCAGAAAATAGTCCCTATTTTAACACTGCCAGCCCTACCTAGCTTCTTAGTGTTATTTCAACAGACGAGTAACCTCACTGCAGTGTGGTTTCTATAGCCACCCGCTATTCATTCCCCAGGAATTTTCCAGACAACATAAAACAAGACACTAAGGGGCCGATTACGATGGCGGTCGGTGGTAGTACCGCGGTGCCGGCGGTGCGGAAAAATGCCTTTACCGCCCGCCAGCAGCGGTCCTCACGGCCGCCATATTATGAAGGGCAAATATGCCCCATTTCCCGACCTCCGCGGTGCAACGCCGACCGCCATGAAATTGCGCCCGCCACCGCGCCGGTGGGAGCCAATGGAGACTCACCGCCGTGCGGAATGACGTCCCGTCCGCTCAACAAATTACGATGCGCCAAACAACCCGTCGAACCGCAGGGGAGAAACCGCCCTTCCAGACACGGCGGAATCTCGACAGCGGAGCGTGAAACGAGACTTCTGAGCCCTCCACCCGTGAGCCGAACGCCATGGATCCAGCACTACACGTCCTCCCGGTGCTGTACGTGATACATCACCAGGCCAACATCGCCCGCCGCGGACGCCGCCGCAGGTACGTAAACAAAACACAATACAACACAAAACAGAACACAAATTCCACGGGCTGAAACAGGGCACCTGGCCACACCAGACACACTGGTGTGGACAGGAACACATCCATCAGTGTACCCACACATGTCTCAGCTGGCACCAATTCACACCCTACATCAAGCCCACCAAAAGTACCGCGAACATAATGTAATGTGTTGCTGACGACACCGCAGCGGTGAGCATGCGGGAAATCCATCGCACAAAGCAGAATGCATGTACAGCAACGGACAGGCCAGAAAGACCACAGGCCACCACCACCACCCACCACCCACAGCTCCGCCGCACACAGCAAGAAACATGCCAATCCCCCCTGTGCACCCCCATGTCCAACACCAAGCGAGCTAAATCCACACCCAGCAGCACACAACTAACACCTAGGGAGACAGACACAGCAGCATTTGGTGTAGATCAACACACAGCACAGAGGCACAGGCCCAGGGCAACACACACACACACTACAACACCACATACATGGCAAGAAAGCAGAATACAAGCACAAAATGAACATACACACAAGGAACATACAGACTACTGGACACACACCCTGCCAACTCACACAGACATACCCCACACCGACACACAGCCACATACACAGACTACATGCCACCAGCAATGGAGCACAACATAGAGGAAAGCAAAAATGATGTGCACACAAATGGGAGGGCAAGGAGACAACTAACAACCAGGTGAACAGACACATGCAGGACAAGGAACCCAGAACAACATCCACACCCCATCCAAGCACATGGCTGGCACAGTGAGTGAAGTCAAACAACAGTCACCTCAGTGCAACAACTCAGGGAGACAGCAAGGTAACCCATGTATAGGGACAGGGATGAAAGGAAGGACCTCAAGTCAAACAGTGAACAGCAAGTACACATGAGTATCACACAGGGCACATTGGCACACTCAATGACTGCCAAACACAAGTAGGAGTCCCCAAACATACCCTCCTCATATCTGCAGCACACAATCCCAATGCCAGACACACAGAAGGGCCTACATAATGTCCAGACAAGACACAGACAAACAATCAAACCCCCTGGGGGCATCCACAAACATCACACACACACAGGGATTTCAGTACCAACGTCTGCACCAAAACAAAAATGGCAAACACAATTCAAAACAGAAACACATACAGAACCACAAAAATAACACACAGCACCTGTTCAGCCAAACTAGGGGAAGGCAATGGGAGCACACACACAACAGGAGTGCACCACCTCATCAGTCAGGAAAAATGCATGGGCTACATACCACAACACAGACAAGAAGTGCACCATCACAGAACAACACAGACACATCAAACACACAACAGATGCACAACACCACAAAACACATAGCAAACACAGCAGTACATCAGGGGATGTACACTAGGACAGCACAAGGCAACATACACCCACAGCACTGAATGCACAACAAGCAGTGTGTGCACACAAACACACAACAGTCCCACACAGCCATGAGTCACATGCCAGTAACACACACATCAACACACACGACAAAGCCACAACCAACACACCATACAACCCTTGACCACCCAAATGCACACCATGTAAGTAACCGTTGTGACTAGGATGACTGCCCATCACAACATGACTACACATCTACACTGCTAGGCATACATGAAAGCAAGAACGCACATACATGTTGAGCCTGGTCAGCCTGCCTGCAATCCCGTGTATATGACCCCTCTATGTGTTTGCAGTGCCCACATACCAGGATGCAGTAACACATAGCCAACAGCAACAAGGAAGGAACATGAGTCTGGTATGTCACCGAAAACAACATCAATGAGCCCACAAGTATCCGAGTCATGAAGAACTGAAGTCCCCGTCACCCCTGTAAAATAAATCATAAGTCAAACAAGCCAGTGGCACAGTTGAAGTGGCACACAGAGCATGTGGCACAGTAAATGTGAGACATACAGGAAAAGCCTTATTCAGTAAGGACAATGACACAACTGACAACATGAGCAACTGTTTTTATTCACAAATAGCACTGATAGGAAACAATATCAGACAGGACCAAGGCACAAGATGCAGAGCCTGAACATGAGAAGCTGCACAGGCAGGGGGCAAACTGCAAGGCCAGTGGCCAGTCCAAGGTGCAGACAGAGACAATGAGAAGCTGCACAGGCAGGGGGCAAACTGCAAGGCCAGTGGCCAGTCCAAGGTGCAGACAGAGACAATGAGAAGCTGCACAGGCAGGGGGCAAACTGCAAGGCCAGTGGCCAGTCCAAGGTGCAGACAGAGACAATGAGAAGCTGCACAGGCAGGGGGCAAACTGCAAGGCCAGTGGCCAGTCCAAGGTGCAGACAGAGACAATGAGAAGCTGCACAGGCAGGGGGCAAACTGCAAGGCCAGTGGCCAGTCCAAGGTGCTGACAGAGTCAATGAGAAGCTGCACAGGCAGGGGGCAAACTGCAAGGCCAGTGGCCAGTCCAAGGTGCAGACAGAGACAATGAGAAGCTGCACAGGTAGGGGGCAAACTGCAAGGCCAGTGGCCAGTCCAAGGTGCAGACAGAGACAATGAGAAGCTGCACAGGCAGGGGGCAAACTGCAAGGCCAGTGGCCAGTCCAAGGTGCTGACAGAGTCAATGAGAAGCTGCACAGGCAGGGGGCAAACTGCAAGGCCAGTGGCCAGTCCAAGGTGCAGACAGAGACAATGAGAAGCTGCACAGGCAGGGGGAAAACTGCAAGGCCAGTGGCCAGTCCAAGGTGCTGACAGAGACAATGAGAAGCTGCACAGGGAATGTGTGTCACCAAACTCCGCCATGGTCAGCAACACAGTCTGGTGTGACACGATGGGCAGCACAGGTACCGGTGTGGGAGAGACAGGTCTGTGACATTGATCAACATTCAGAGCTGGCTGTCAGTCTGACTGGGAGCTGACTGTGTGTCGGGCACAGTTGGACCACTTGACTGGGGAGTGAGACGCCCAGCTGAGGAAGAGCTATCAGTGGCCTTGGACGCTGGAGGGCTGCTTGGACCAGGTGGTGTAGTGGCACGTGGAGGTGGACTCAGGCCGACGTGGGACACAGTGTGGGAGGGAGACAGTGGAGGGGTGCCTTTCCACTTCTTGGGGATTCTAAATGGCTTGCCTGTCTTCGTATCAATGGGAAGTGGTGTGGACACAAACGGCACACTCAGCACCAAGGCTGCCGCAGGTGCACACGCTGGACCTCCCTTTGGGGATGTGCTGGATCCAGAAGGACGCTTAGCCTGGCATTGCCTCTGCCCCTCCATCCCCTCTTTACCCTGTGTGCCCCCTACAGTGCCCTCCTGTCCCTGCTTCACTGGACTTGGAATGGGAGTAGAGGTAGTTGGTGAAACAGCCTTGGATACCTTACTATGTGTAGCCTTGCCAGGCCCCACCTTCACAGTGGGCATGGAGAGTGTCTGCATGCCTTTGCGAGACGTTTTTGGGACCACAGAGTCTGTGGCCGGGGATTGCTCTGAGGCTTGTGACCCTGAGTACTTCCTCCTTGAATCATGTGCCTTTGCAACGCCTGACGGGCTCTTCCCTTTGCGCTCTGGGGTTGTTTTTCTCTTTGTAGGGGAAGGTGTCTGTGACCTTGACCGCTTGGGCTGCTGCTGCTGTGTGCTACGTGTGCAGTATCGTGAGGTTGAGGTGTGTGAAGCGTGGTCACCGTCGTCAGACGTCGCCACTGGCATGGGGGTGGACAAAGGGACTGGAATTGGACTACGAGATTGAGCCAGTTGAAGTGCAGCCGCCATTGTGGAGGACATTGTCTGGACAGTGCGGTGCAGCCCACCCACGTCTGAATGGATGCCCTCCATGAAAGCTAACACCTGTGCCAATTTGCGGTCGTGGTCTGACAATGCATTGAGGAGCCCTGTCTGCCCCACACACAGCTGGCGCATAAGGTCCACACACTCTGCACTGATGGCAGCAGGGGGCACAGGGGCAGGGGCAGCGGTGCCTGGAATGAAGGACACCCTTCCCCTCTTTGTGGTGCGAACACGGGCAGCAACAGAGGAAGTGGCTGGGAGGGTGGGCACTGCACGCTGTGTGCTGGAAGATGTAGCAGACTCTCCGTTCCCTGTGTCCTCCAAGATGTCTGCACCACCGCCGTCATCAGATGATGTTGAACTTTGCGTCTCGGGCTGTGATTCCTCCAGCATACTCCTATCCCCCTCCGAGGCGCTGGTCACATCTGTGTCACTGGGATCCTGTGCAGCTGTTGTGCTTGTTTCACCACCACTGGTGTCCGTCCCCTGTCCCTCCGTGCCCACGGGAGATGCTGCATAACAGAGAGACATGTAGGGTCAGCAAAGTGACAGCAACAGGACAAACATATTCAAGCAAAGCAACACTGAGGATGACAAAGTCTACATGTTGCAGGCCACCCCGTGCAATCTCACTATGCAGACACACATCACTACCTCAAACAGTGCGTACAAACATCTCAACACGGCACAGCTGAGCCATGTGATGGGCAGACAGCACAACATCATGCATGTTGGGGCGTACAAACACTAACACCAATGGACCAGGCCTGCAGCACACCACCCACAATGCCATTGAAATTCCCAGGATTGGAAAAACATCAGTAAGTGCATGTATGTAATATCTGTGACTGCCACACCCAGCACAGGGGCCACTTACAACCCACTGCATCACAGTAACCACATCACGTACACCAGCGCAGGTACAGGCATGGTACACATGCAGCCACTCACGGACAAAATCAACCTTCACAGAATACTCACCCCTAGCTTGCTGTTGATGCTCCTTCAAACGTGTGTCCAGCTCAGGCTGTGTCACAGCCAAGATGCGGCACATCAGTGGTGTCAAGCTGCGTCGTGACAACCTGCCACTGCGAGGGAGTATCCCCAGTGTCATCTCGGCAACGTTCTTTGCCAGTCGTGATATGTCGTCCCACCTCTTCTGGCAGTGGGTGCGCCGGCGGTTCGACACTCCCAGAGCCCGCACCTTGCTTGCAATGGACCTCCACACGGCCTTACGCTGGTGTACCTTGAGCTGCAGGTGTGGGAGACAAGAGGGGAAAACATCAGTGACACACTCTCATGGTAAAACCTCTCTCTCTGAACAGTGGCATGACACGGACTCATCTCCACACGGCAGATATGGGTCATTGATGTACACTCTTGCGAACCACACACCTATCACACTCTGTACAGTCAGTGATGTGTCCTTGTCACATTGGGCGTGGACAGTCCATGCCAGGTAGAATCACACAGAGATGGACAACGAGGACCCACACAAACAGTCACATGAACAATAACTGTCCAGAAACATGCATCACCAGATAGCTGTCACACCATATGGAGGTGTACACAACACATGTCCATCCACCCTTCATGTCCATGCATTGAATGTGTGGGTTGCATACACCCCCTTAACAACTAGGAAACAGCATGTCAGCCAGTGCATTACACAACCCCACACTGTCAGGCACATACACCATCTGATCGACTACATGTGTGCCCCCTTGCACTCACACCCCCACTGTTGGAGACTTACCACAACATTTGGGCCACCATATAGCCGTGGGTACTGTGTCAGCACCTCGTCCACCAGGACATCCAGCTCCTCGCTTGTAAATGGACTGGCACGGATCTTCTCCGTCCTAGCCATCACTGTGGACATGAGACGTCAGCGGCGGCAGTGGGCGGTGAGGGGTCCCAGGCAGCAGTCCCTGGAGGCAGCAGCAGGTGAGGGGTCTCAGGCAGCAGTCCCTGGAGGCAGCAGCAGGTGAGGGGTCTCAGGCAGCAGTCCCTGGAGGCAGTAGCAGGTGAGGGGTCTCAGGCAGCAGTCCCTGGAGGCAGCAGCAGGTGAGGGGTCTCAGGCAGCAGTCCCTGGAGGCAGCAGCAGGTGAGGGGTCCCAGGCAGCAGGCTCTGTGAGCAGTGGAAATGTGGTGCTCCCTTCCACACATATATAGGGCCCTGGACTCGTTTCAGTGGTCATAGTCTTCTGCCATTGGTGTTCCAGGTCAGCCTTCTTCAAAAGCATCCAATGACCGCCTCCGCGGGGGCGGAGCACGCCTACCGCGATTTTTGAATCTGCATCATGCCACCGCGATAGCGGTCCCCATTGGCTGCAAGGGCATGGTTCATGGCGGTGACACACCGCGGGGTCCTGGCCGGCGCTACCGCGGTGGTGCATCTTACAAATGCATCCTATCTCCGCATCCGCTGGGGCGGAGCACGCCTACCGCGATTTTTGAATCTGCATCATGCCACCGCGATAGCGGTCCCCAATGGCTGCAAGGGCATGGTTCATGGCGGTGACACACTGCGGGGTCCTGGCCGGCGCTACCGCTGTTTGATTGCCATAGGGTGACATGGGTGACCGGGATGTGGCTGGTGGAGCATGACAAACGCCATCTGCAGCTATGTGGAGGGCCATCACTAACACCAATGTGTCATGTGCAGCACATGACACACTTGCGTCAGTGGTGGGCATCGACACAGGTACAAATGGTGGTTGGCATGCTCCGCCACCCAATTCACGGACAGTATGTGCGTCCGCCATGGGGAATATGCAGCACCACATCGTACACTCTGTGCGTCATTGTGTTTATGGGGCACGTTTAAGGCACCTACGGACAGTTCTTGTTGTGTGTGGATCAATGGTCATTACTGTGCTACACACAGTGGATACGTACAGTGGCACATGGCACTGGATAACATTGATATGGTCTCCTGTCACAAATGTCAGCCACTGTGTAACATCTCACACCAAATGGAACACTGTACTCCATTATGTCGATCAATATTTACACACAATGTCGTATCTGCCACCCATGCTGACCACTATCTCACACCTGAGCCCATGTGTTACACTGAAAACCCAGATGAACTCATTCATTCAGCATGACTGTCATCATTGGAAACAGATGTCACCCTGTTGTGTTATTGCTAAGACCAATTACATGCCGCATGTTATGTCTTTGTACACACTGGCAACTCCTGCAGTGTATGTCCACATGTACAGGGGGGCTCGACCTGCTAAAGGATGACGAGTACTTCAGCACCACACCTGGCATCCGTTGCATTATTATTGTTTGTCACTTGGGTAGACGGCCAGAGCAGATGTCTTTGCTACATGTCTGCCACCTGTAACCACAGGGACCTATGTGGTAGTGTCAGGTCTGTGCTCATGTTGTTTGGACTGTTGTATGTGAATCAGTGACATGTACATTTCAACAATGGTGCTTAGCTACACTATGTTTTTGAGTGTTGTGCTGTGTTCCGGTGCTACTCACCTGCCACCAGTGCATGTCCATTGTTCACATCAGGAATGTTGCGTTGGCAGATGGACTGCATGCACGGTTGTGGATTGTGCTAACTGTATGGAATATAGTATGCGACATTTGTCCACAGGCTATGGGTGTCCAGTTTTGCCCGTGCAATGTGTGTGCACTGATTAGCGGGAATTGTCTGCAATGTTGGATGGTCAGCACAAGTGGCACACGTGTGCAGTGTGTTGCCACCAACACTAGTGTATGTGCATGCTATGGGGTGCTAGCCATCCTTGCTCACCATCTATTCCAGCACTGTGTGGGTGGATCACATCTGCTGGTGTATCATGATAGTGTGGGCACCCAAGACAGGTGAGATGTACCTTGACTGTTGTGCCTGTGACACTCATCCAACTCCGACATTTGGTCAATGTGAGGTACCAGTGTCCCACTACTCATGCACAGCCAGCATGTTTGTTAGATGTGTGATATTGATTGTATGCTGTGTTGGGCCTGACAGCCTGTGTGGAATGAGGGTCAGGATGCATGTCCCTTGGGACATGTGGTGTAAAATTACATCCACTGTTGTCAGGTGTCTGAGCCAGTTGTCCATATGTAATGCATACAGTCTGTTCATGCATAGACTTGTTGGCATACTGGCTTGGCATTGTCCATGTAGTGTTGTATGTATGTGTTGTGGCACTGTTGTGTCTTGAAACAGCTGGATGTGTATCACCATGGTATGTGTTGTGGTGCACATGTGTCCTTGGGCAGTCCCTCCTTGATGCTGCATGTAAATGTCCAAAATGGGGGAAGATTAAGGGTGCATACAGGCCCTGCTGATCACGTCCCTCATCTATTGTTAATGTGTGCCACATTGGCTATCTGTGTGCTTGTAGAGAGTATTGGGCAGTGGGGTAATGGTGGCCTGTTACAGTGGTACACATACTCTGCACAGGCGTGACATCATCTGTCACTGTCCGACTTTGTATTCAAGTCAGCAGCAGCTATGGCCTGTGTACTGATGACATTGGCACATGTATGGGTTTGTGATGTGAATGTCATTGAATTTGAGTGTGTTCGAAGTGGCACTGAGTACAAAGACAATCCCAATGATCTATCCACATTGTGTTGTTGATGTGTCCCCTGCAATTATTGGCCAAGGAGGTGTGGCAGGTACAGCATCAACGTGGAAGCCAGCATTGTCTCTGCTTCACACATGTCCTGTGTCATGTACACCCAAGGCTGAGTCCACCTCAGCTCGATATGTGACTCTTGGCATTCACATAGACAGTGTTCGTATTGTGTCTACTGACTGTGCACATCCATGACAGTTGTACAATTAATCTGTCTCATGTTGGGACAACACTGAATTGCACTGTGTGCTTTCAGGGATGACAGTCAATGTTAGCGCCGTGACAGGACAGACTTTATGAATTTGTGCACATCCTAATTTATGTTGCTATGACGTGTCCCCTTTCATCTCACCTAGGAGGCGACCTAATGTGTTTCGTACCTTCACCCTGCTGGCTAACATGGAGGATACCGACATCATAAGGCGATTCCGTCTGGATCGGACAAACCTCCTGGAACTTTGTGCACTATTGGAGCCACACCTGCTTCCACGCAGGACATACCCAACAGCACTCACGCCAACGGCAAAGGTGATGGCATTCCTACATTTCGTGGCTACGGGATCCTTCCAGCAAACTGTGGGCATTGCAGGGGGATGTCCCAACCAACATTCAGCATGGTGCTACGTGATGTCCTGTTGGCTATGATGCAACACAGGGACCAATTCATACATTTCCCCAGGCGGCATGAGTTGGCGGATGTGAAGGGCGAATTTTATGCACTTGGACACGTTCCTAATGTAGTTGGTGCAATAGATGGCACACATGTTTCCCTGATTCCACCCCAAGCACGGGAGCATATTTACCGAAATAGGAAACATTATCATTCCATCAATGTGCAGGTGGTGTGCCAGGCAGATATGGTCATCTCACACGTCTGTGCAAAGTTTCCAGGTTCAGCCCACGATTCACACATAATGCGCAACAGCATTTTACCACAGCTGATGGCCAATCTGGCGCCGGAGCGGGCATGGATTGTGGGTGAGTACAAAGGGTCGAGTCGTGTGCTGTTTGTGTGCCATGCTGTCCTCGGACACATGTCAGACACTCAATCTGTATGTGTCTTTCACACATAGGTGACTCTGCATATCCCAACGGACCTTGGTTGCTGAGTCCACTTCGCAATCCCAGGACACCAGCTGAAGTGCGCTACAACAATGCCCATGGGAGGACACGTCGGGTCATTGAGCGAACATTTGGACTCCTGAAATCGCGTTTTCGATGCCTCGACAAGACCGGAGGGGCTCTGCAGTACTCACCCGTCAAGGTGTGTCAGATAGTGGTAGCATGCTGCATGCTACACAACCTGGCCGTGCGGAAGGGGATCCCCTTAATCCAGGATGATGATGACCAGCCACAGCCCCCACCTGCAAACACCCAAACGTCAAGTGACGAGGATAGTGGAGAGGAGGAAGGTGTTGGACAGCGTCAGCAGCTCATCAACAACTACTTCACTTGATGGTCAGTGGCAATGTCAATACTGGCTGTTGTCTGATGATGTTGTGCTTGGTGAATATGTGTATGTGAGTTTTGTGACTACAGCATGTTGCTGAGTCAGTGCTGGCTGCAGGTGTGTATGGCAAGGGATCTTCTGACACAGCTACTTGATGTCTATGTTGGTACAGTTGCTCCTTGTGACATGTGCAGATTGTCGTACCTTGATGTGCTGTGTTGTGTGATGGTTGTTAGTCCACCACCTGAGTAGCAACTGATGTTCTGTTGTGTTTTCCTAGGTCCCTTCAGCCTCTACTTGCCTGCGGAGTATCCCTGCTCCTGTGACATTGTAATCATGGGTGTGAGTTAACATACTGTGATGAACATGGAACAGTGACAACTAAATTGGTGCGTTATTAGTGTTTATTTACAGTGGATACATGTGATGTAGATGTGGATATTGACAGATTTGTGAATGGTGAATAACAGATTTGTCAGTGATGGTAGATGAGACAATAGAGTATACACTAGATCAGTATGGCAACACAGTCCAACAGTCATTTGCCATTCCCACGCCATTGTGTGTGGGGACAGTCTGCAGGGTACACAGCAGGGTGAAGAGGGGTGCCATCATGGCTGGCTACTTGACTGGCTTTTGCCAGGTGCTTTGCCACGGGATGCTCCCAATGATTTTTTCGGGCGGCCCCTTGCTCTTTTGGCAGGGGGGACACAGGTGCATGGCCAGTGGTGTCTGATGAGTCCCCATGCTCACTGGACGCAGGGGAGGGTGGGGGTCTGTCATCCTGCGGCACAACGGAGGGAGCTGTCGGTGTTGGCGGTGCCGCATGCCTGTCCCTGAGGACCCTCACTAGCTGGCCCAGGAGGTCCCTGATTTGGCCCATGCAGGCCACGAGTTGGCCCATGCGGTTGTCAATTGAGCGCAGCATCTGTTGTTGCTCACGGGCATCCTGCTGAGCCTGCCTCAACTGTCCCTGGGCGTGTTCATAGGCCCCCACAACTCTGTGAATGTGTGCCAGTGATTCTGTGGCAGGGTCTTCTTCCCTTTGGGTCAGCCTTGTCCTCACACCTGGCCTGCTGTCACGGCCCTGTTGCCTCCCTCCTGTGGGCACCGGCCTACTCTCCCGTGCCTCCGCAGTTGTTGTGATCTGGTTGGCCTGTGGAGCAGGGTGAGTGCTGCAGGCAGCAGTGGTAGTGGTAGTGGTGGTGGAGGTGGTGGTGGTGGCACAGGTCGTTGCAGCAGGGCTCTGCGTTGATGTTGTTGCTGAGGGTTGTGGGGCTGTGGGGTCCTGGGACACATTCCGCCCTGCCACACCAGATGGTCCGGGTTGGTCCTCCTCCTCCTCATTATCCAGGGAGTCTGCATCCGAGGGGAGATGTTCGGGAGCTGGTGACTGGCTGTGCTGGTTGAGGTTGTCGTCCTCTGCAGTCAGTTGTTGGTCACCTGTGGGACAGGAAGTAGATGGTAATTGCCTTACACACCTCAGGGTTGCTGTGTTTGATGTCTCTTATTTACATGTTATGCTACACACAGTTGCCTTTTTCACACATTGTATGTCTGCACAGTGATGTGCCTCATGCCATGAAGTGGAGTTACATTCATCATTTCACAATGGTGTGACCTGTGATTGGTTAGCATGCCACACGTCTAGTATTGGTGATTTCAATGTGAGGTTGTCATCTGACAACTGGCATGACTACAAGTTGATGTTCAGCATCTTTGCTGATCACTCTGCCTGGCAGACATTACCTGTGTGCATGGACTAGCCATTGTCATCACATGCATACCGTTGACATGTCCTGTGCTTGTATTTCTTTATACAGCAGACCATGCTAGTTTGGTTTTCCCATGGTCCTTCATGATCAGCACCCATGTACGCTACAGAGGGAAGTCTGGGTGATGCATGTCAGAGGCCCGTTTTCTTGGACATATTTGTTGAGAGTCACAGTTCTGTTTCTGTCACAGTTACGTACGCTGAGCTGTCTGCATCCTGTCAATGGCTGTGCTTTACTTTTCTATTTTTGGGTGAAGTAGAGCCTCATGTTGTCATGTCTCCCAATGCTTTTGTTGAGTGATGGTGGTGTGCATGCACTGTCTGATTACCTGTGCAGTGTCACTTTGGTTTTTACTTACAGACACATGCTTCTGGGTGGGGTGCCCCAACCTGCTGAGGGGTGGGAGAGGGGGCCTGTTGGGAGTTGTAGTGCTGCCTCCAGATACACATTCCCCAACCCTGTGAAGATGGCTACCTACCTGTTAGGTGGTGGGGGAGCGTTCAATGGCTGACACATGCTTCTGGGTGGGGTGCTCCATCCTGCTGAGGGGTGGGGGAGGGGGCCTGTTGGGAGTTGTAGTGCTGCCTCCAGATACACATTCCCCAACCCTGTGAAGATGGCTACCTACCTGTTAGGTGGTGGGGGAGCGTTCAATGGCTGACACATGCTTCTGGTGGGGTGCTCCATCCTGCTGAGGGGTGTGAGAGGGGGCCTGTTGGGAGTTGTAGTGCTGCCTCCAGATACACATTCCCCATCCCTGTGAAGATGGCTACCTACCTGTTAGGTGGTGGGGGAGCGTTCAATGGCTGACACATGCTTCTGGGTGGGGTGCTCCATCCTGCTGAGGGGTGTGAGAGGGGGCCTGTTGGGAGTTGTAGTGCTGCCTCCAGATACACATTCCCCATCCCTGTGAAGATGGCTACCTACCTGTTAGGTGGTGGGGGAGCGTTCAATGGCTGACACATGCTTCTGGGTGGGGTGCTCCATCCTGCTGAGGGGTGGGGGAGGGGGCCTGTTGGGAGTTGTAGTGCTGCCTCCAGATACACATTCCCCAACCCTGTGAAGATGGCTACCTACCTGTTAGGTGGTGGGGGAGCGTTCAATGGCTGACACATGCTTCTGGGTGGGGTGCTCCATCCTGCTGAGGGGTGTGAGAGGGGGCCTGTTGGGAGTTGTAGTGCTGCCTCCAGATACACATTCCCCATCCCTGTGAAGATGGCTACCTACCTGTTAGGTGGTGGGGGAGCGTTCAATGGCTGACACATGCTTCTGGTGGGGTGCTCCATCCTGCTGAGGGGTGTGAGAGGGGGGCCTGTTGGGAGTTGTAGTGCTGCCTCCAGATACACATTCCCCATCCCTGTGAAGATGGCTACCTACCTGTTAGGTGGTGGGGGAGCGTTCAATGGCTGACACATGCTTCTGGGTGGGGTGCTCCATCCTGCTGAGGGGTGGGGGAGGGGGGCCTGTTGGGAGTTGTAGTGCTGCCTCCAGATACACATTCCCCAACCCTGTGAAGATGGCTACCTACCTGTTAGGTGGTGGGGGAGCGTTCAATGGCTGACACATGCTTCTGGGTGGGGTGCTCCATCCTGCTGAGGGGTGTGAGAGGGGGCCTGTTGGGAGTTGTAGTGCTGCCTCCAGATACACATTCCCCATCCCTGTGAAGATGGCTACCTACCTGTTAGGTGGTGGGGGAGCGTTCAATGGCTGACACATGCTTCTGGGTGGGGTGCTCCATCCTGCTGAGGGGTGGGAGAGGGGGCCTGTTGGGAGTTGTAGTGCTGCCTCCAGATACACATTCCCCATCCCTGTGAAGATGGCTACCTACCTGTTAGGTGGTGGGGGAGCGTTCAATGGCTGACACATGCTTCTGGGTGTGGTGCTCCATCCTGCTGAGGGGTGGGAGATGGGGGCCTGGTGTGTGTTGTAGTGCTTTTTGTCTGTACACATGCATCCCAGTTGGTTTTGTTTAGCTTTGTGCTTTTTCAGGTTGAGTGGTGCTTACATCTGTGTGACCTGTTTTGGGTATTGTGGGTCAGACGAATGTCCTTTGGCCTAGGGGTTGTAGGTTTGAATTTGTGCAAGACGGTACATGGCAATGTGATGTTATACATTGGTTTGTACTTACCAGCTTCCAGTCCCCCGCGGATTCCTTCAAGACTCTCTGGATGTAGGATTCCAAGGACCTTCTCCTCCCACGGACTGTATGGTTTGGGTGGGATGGGAGTGCCTCCACCAGTCCCGTCAGCCAGCTGACGGTTCTTGGCCCTCTTCCTCTTCACCACGGTCTTCAGGTCATGCCACCGCTTCTGTATTTCCTGCTTGTTGCGGGGGTGGTCCCTACTGCATTGACCTTATTGACTATCCTCACCCACATTTGGGTTCTTGTGGCTAATGGGGTGTGTTGGACCATGTTGCCATAGAGTTGTGGTTCAACTCTTATTATCTCATCTACCATGACTGCAAGCTCTGCATCAGTGAATTTTGGCATTTTGTGTGGTGCCATGGTGTGTGCTGTGCAGATGTTCTGTGGTGCAGTTGTGTGGGTGTTGTGGGTGTTGTGGGTGGTGTAGGTGGTGTGTGTGTTGTGGTGGTGCTGTGTGCAGGTTTGCCTCTCCTTTGTTCTCTGGGGTTGGGACCTTCAGTTGTGGAGTGTAGCAAAGGATTGTGGTCAGGGAGGGGCTGGTTTTATGCTCGGCTATGGGGGGTGTGGCAAGCTGGTATGTTGCTGTCAGGTGTGTTGTGTGTGTTGTCCTGTGATTGGTTATTTTGAATTTCTGGGGCTGTTGTCATTGGGCACTTTTGGTTTGTGTTGGGACAGGTCTACTTCAGTGTGTGCATTGTTTTGTTTTTTTTCTTTTTTTTTCAACGTCCGCCATTTTTTTTGCGGTTCCTCCGCAGCGGTTCCTCGGCAGCGGTGGCTATGCTGCGGCCCTTCCGCCGCCTATCGGATTCGTCACTGTTCGCGCACGATGCGGTCGGATTCATAGGTGGGTACCATGGTGGTAGCGGGGATGTCATAATGTCACGGGCGGTTACTCCGTGTGCATGGCGGCGGTTCTTGGCTTTTCCGCTGAGTATCCGGCCGTTGCGGTCGGATTTTGAGCTGGTCCGGCGTGTGCGGGCGGTTTTCGTTGTCTCCCGCCGCCGCGGACGGATTGTTGTGGCGGTTCATCGTAATGTGTGCGGCGTTTTTCCCGGTGGCCATGCGGGCGGTTTTTTGCCGCTACCATGGCGGTCGGTATGTTTTTCCGACCGCCATCGTAATCGACCCCTAACTCTTTTGTTAAAACATAAATCAAAAGTCAATAATCTATACTTATCACCAAACTAGTCAATAATAACCATAACTCTGCTACCAGAAAACGGATCCAGCGGTGTACTAACAACAGATACTCCACTACCATATACTCACCTGGGCCCATATAACCTCTTCCACTAATACCTAGTAGACCGCTGGAGCTTGTAGTTTATAAATTTCATGTTTTCAGGAATAGTTATATTTCTGTTCTAACTAAACCTTTCACTGATCAAAAAGTTCTTTCCTCTGGTCGATGGACCATTAGTTGGAACTAGTTGATGGTGATAATTAACTTAACTTATTAAACATTCTTTGAAATAAAATAATCACAGACTCAGGAAGTTTTATAATCTTTATCTAAATTAACTGCATGTGAACCATCTCAAAGTTTCAGTACAAACACCCTCATTCGCAAGAGTGTCAACTCAATCAATAATCGACAAGCAAAATATTTCAGACTCACACAATAACTATGCCTCTGAAAGGAGAGGGCAGAGAGAAAAGAACATCTATCAATACGATATATTTATAGTTACCTAGAATGGTGTGAAGACCAACCCCCTGGCCAAAGGGCTGGTAAGGGTCCCCAGGATAGATCAGGAGACAAAGACTTCAGGACAGGAATCAGGACAGGATACTTCACCTCTCTAAATACCGACCACTGCGTCGCACCCCTCTCTGACACTCTCTTCCTCGTCGTGGTTCTTCCGCGATCTTTTTTCTAACCCAATTAAGTTAAAATAGATGGTTCTCTGCATTCAGTTTCTTCATCAGCACCACCCCCAGCACCGACAGCATCCTGAGCTCTGCGTCGCCTCTGCTCCCCTTCTGCTGCTGCTCTCCCGTGTCTGCTGCTGCTCCCCGTGTCTGCTCTCTCAGCTTCCCTGCTCTCTCAGCTTCTCCACTAACTAACTAAAACTACCTCAGTTATACCTTTCAATATTCCAGTACCACCCATTAATGTTTCAATATCGTAAAATACTAACTCTGATTGGTCAGGCGAGGGGGGATGATCGTCACACCATGCTTACATTTTACTTATTTCATTTGAACCATTGTTCTTAAACCCATCCCCTTAAACTTTATTAAATCATTTCCTTTCCCATACACCTCCAAACTTTATTAATACAAAATGCTTCAACTTTATGAATAAGGCTTCTTCATATGAACTCTTCACCCTCATGTTCCCAGGGCACATCTTCTCTGGCCTTGGACGCTTGACAAATCCTTACTCATTCTTCCTTATTCTTTCTCATCTGCGCATGTGCGGAGTCAAGTCAGTCAGCTCTATTCAGACAAGTGTGATAGGCCCAAATGTGCACTAATAATAAAGTCAAAAGAAGAAATGTTATTCTCAAAAATAAATGGTTTCACTGTATACCACCAACCTCTACTCTAACCCACTTTAATTATTATTACCCTTTTCTTCATTTGCGTTAGTATAAAACCTATTTTCTATTTAGTCAAGCAGGTGCCATGCATGTGAGCTTTCAAGCAGCCATTGTAATGCCTTTTGCGCAAGCGCAAGATTTTCCCTCCAAGCATTAAGACGTCATACTACGTAGATGCAGTAGACGCATGCGCAGTAAAGATCCCTTGTTAGAGTGCGTTTTAGTCCTTCGTTCATTTTATTAAAGTTAGTAAACACATATGCAAGCTTTGTTGTCCCGCGTGTCTTTCGAAAATGCGAATTATTAATTACAATCACATAGTTAGTAATTTGTTAGTGAGTTAAAACGAAAGGATTGCTTCCGAGCAAGTCTCATTTACGAGTCCTTGCTCCATCAGTCTGTGTTGAGAAATCTCGTCAGGAGGCATTCTAGTGCACGAAAATTACGCTAGGGGACATAAATTCTGGCTTGTGCTTGCTAGCTTAACATTAGGGAGCCACACGTGAGAAAAAACTCCACCACATGGAGGTTGGCAGAGTTTCACCAGAATTCTATGTTTCAAGCAGAACGCGGAGTGGGCAAAACTCAGTCAACTCCACTGGCAGAGCACAATTTTTTGCCCACCCATAGTTTATTATCCCATGAGGTTATCATGGGAAGAGCAATGAGATTTGCATATAGTCCTTCAGCTATACTAGTGTCAATAACTGATGACATTATACTAGATTCTTGCAAACGTCTGGCTGATATGTTGAGATTTGTCCCTTTTTGGTTGGATGTGGCTACAGATGAAGCAAGAGATATTGCCTGTCATGATCTCTACCAAGGAGACTGCATTGTAATTCAAAAACATGTAAGGAAAAGTTACTTAGAGGACCAGTGGGGAGGTCTTTTTCAAGTAATATTGGTGACTAATACGGCGCAATTTGATAGTGTACCACAATGGATCCATGCTGCTCACACGAAGAGGGTGAAAGTGGCAGTAACAGTGAAAGAATCAACTGATGAATAGATGTCAATCCACAAAGCCAAGTTCAAAGTCATGCTCAAAGCCATGCTCAAGTTTGTAAAGTGGAACCAGAGGGGGTGAAAAATGTGAAGAATTTAAAACTGGTGAAGACAGCAGGCAAAAACAAAATGAAGCAGATATGTTTCTGGCTTTGGAAGGTTCTGATGAAAAACCTGAAAATCCTGAAGTTGTTTCAAAAGAGGGAGCAGAGTGAAGAGCTGTTATAGTACAATATACAAAGGCAAGAGTGGCAGCAAGAAGTAGTAGTCTCTGACCCAAACAATGAAAAGTTTCTATTAAAAAATAAAATTACAAATACCCTCAGAGGAAAGAAGAAGTTCACAGTGAATAGAGCAGACAAAGTTGTTCAAAGGTTTGAGCTCAAGTAAGAAGACTGGTGCTAAACCGAGAATAGCTGAAAAAGATATTCCAAGGAAAAGAACTTGCAAAAAAAAAAGACTATGAACCAGAAGAAAAACCTGAGAGAGTAAATAGATTTTAAAACTAGTGGAAGTGAATCACCGGTAGCTAAAAGATCAACAAGAAGCAGATTGCCAAATCGAAAATATGCCTCGCCTGATTGGGTATATCTAGCTATGTTTGTGTATTTGAGAAATACAAAATATTATTGAACAATTATGATAAAAGTAAAAAATGTCCACATTTTCTGTTACATCTTCAGCATGCAAACTGATAATAGCACAGATTTTGTCCAATACATAGTCTTTGCATACAAACAAACTATAGGTGTGTTCATGACCAGTAACGTGTAAAAAGTAAACGTTTCAATAATTTGAAAATTTTGAATACAAATATTTGATGGAGGAGTGCACAAATAACATGATAGAGAAAGAGTTGAATAATAATGTTCCTGCCCATAGTGTAGCATTGTTACTATCTCTTTTTTTTGTATCTGCGTGCCTTAATTGTTCTGTAAAAACACGAAAACAAGTTGCAAATATGGTGAGCAGACAAGCACAGTCTCAATCACTGAGATGCTGGGACCCTCACTACTGCCATACAACACACAGGCACGAGCACAGGCTTCCACCAACAGTACAAACAATCAGATCAGTAAGAACAATGCCATTGTTTGTACTATTGCTGGAAGCCTGTGCACCTTGAACACATCTGCAGGCTGTGGAGAAAGCTGTGCTTGTGCCTGTGTGTTGAATGGCAGCAGTGAGGGTCCCAGCATCTCAGTGATTGAGATTGTGCCCGTCTGCTCTCCATACTTGCAACTTGTTTTCGCTGCAATCACCCGTAAGTTGCCCTTCAGCCTTCCTCAGCTATCATCATTCCTCCTGCCTAAATGTAAATGTAAATTCGTACTTGTAAAGCGCACTGCCACCCCAGCTGGGGCATCCTGGCGCTATACGCATACCGCTGTGGAACCCTTCCTGGCTATTCCCTGTGAAATGTCCACTCCTGGGCACCCCCAAGGTGAAGCCAGGCGTCCCAGCGCTGGTGGGGCCGTTGTGGAGATTAAGCAAGCTATTGCCCAGAGTTGCAGAGTGGGACCCATGATTAGAATAGGCACCGAGGTGAGAATTATCAGGTCCGAGGAAATTGAGTCCAAGACCCGCCGAGGCGGGAATTGAACCCTGGTCCCGGGCCAGATCTCTGCATCAGGGTCTGCCGCTCTAACCATTGAGCCACACTTCTCCACACTGCTCCAGCTTTGCCTATAGATCTGCCTCCAACTGCCATCACCCAGTTTGGGTTCCTGCGGAATGTGGCTACAGCTCGCTTATCCGCTGTTGATGTTGGTGCGGTGGAGGTCATCTGTGGCCACCTTCCTGGACAGATTTGGGGTGAGCAGGGTACTTATTGCACTGGTTCCTCTTTTGGCAAGCCTGGCCTCCAGAGACAGGTAGCCTTTCAGCAAGCACTGAAGCAGCCCCTTCCCCATGTAGTGACATGATGACATCTGGTATAGCTGTCCCAGCTGACCATCAGCTTCTGATATCAGGTACAGGAGTGGGGTGATGGTTAGGGCATTCTCGGGCTCAGCGAGGTATAGGATGTGGACCAGCTGTGGCCAGGGTAGTATGTGGTGATGGTAGCTTTGGGTATAGTGTTGTGGGTAGGTGGCAAGGGCAGTAAAGCCTAGTTTTGGGCAGCTGGTTGACTCTTTCTTTCATTTTTTTCATGATCCACCTCATGTGTTGGTAGAGGTATAGTACAACCTTATAACATCGATCAATTTTAAGGAAGTTCCCAGAAAGGCTTTTGGTAAATACAATCATCTACTGCTTATAACATCATGCAAACAAGATCACAAAAAAGCAAACCAAAGTTCGATAAAAGCCTCTACACCAGGGTGAACGCCAATACTCACATAAATTTGGAGATCCCATCAAATCTGGTATCAGGCATCGGTCTGACTTCTGTAACTTTGGAAATTCAGGACAACCCTCCCTCATCAGGGTCCCAAGCCATAATGGATCATTCTTTTTCAGCCCCATCGTCAAACTTCATGACCGACTTTACCGAGGTTGACATAGCAACCCTCTATTAGAGACTGTTTTTCATTAGAAGCCGCTCTGACAGGAGGCACAAGAATACCAGCCATACCCATAACGCAACCCCAGTTCGGCTAGTTCACCTCCCCATCCAAGCGTGACAAAATAAGATACTCTCTCCACTACTTCTTACAACTTTATGCACGATTACAGCAACAGCTATATTTAGCGATGTACCTGACAACGCAAACTCTCTCACCAGTCAGTTAGAAACTGACTCATTTTATGAAGTAGACCCTTAGTTAGAGGAAGTGGACAACAAGAATGTTGAAGCAGAGTTCGTAAAGGAAGAAAACAGCTATCCTTTGTCACATAATTCTCTCACAAGCTCTTTGGATAATATTGACTTATTGGAGGAGCTTCCTGGCCTAAATAGCCATTTAATAACTGATGTCCATTCCAGTCCACGACTCTACAACCCAACTGCTCGTGTTGACCAGAATTACTCTACTACAGCTCCAGTATATTCTGTACTGTACTCTTTCTAAAATGGCTGATACTATGGGAAGTCAATCACTTCCCCTCTCAGAGCAAACACGATTATTAAGACAGATTAAAAAAGACCTTATTATGCTTAACACTATCAATGAGTCCCTCCAGAAAACTATCAAACCCTAGACAAAATGTAATCTAATTTTTCCAATTTCGAATATATAGTAGATTTGTTACAACTCCTGCCTGGAAAGTCAAATTCAGGAAAGTCTCATCCTTCTGTGACTACGATCACTCATTTCACACCAGTAGGAGGCCAATACGTTTTTATCTCCCACTAATACAGCAAACAGTTATCCTTTGCTACATAACTCTCTCACAAACTCTTTGAATAATATTGACTTATTGGAGGAGCTACCAGGCCTAAAGGGCCTTCTAATAACTGAGCTCCATTCCAGTCCTCAACTCCACAACTGAACTGCTCACGTTGACCAGAATGACTCTTCTACACCACCAGTATATTCAGTACTACAACCTATGGGTGCAGTTACAACAGCTCTTTGTAAAATGGCCGATACTATGGGAACTCAATCACTTGCCCTCTCAGAACAGACACAATTATTAAAAGAGATTAAAAAAGACCTTAATATGCTTACCACTATCAATGAATCCCTCCAGAAGACCCAAGAAACCCTAGAAAAAATTAATTCTTATTTTTCAATTTTAGTTAGGTTCAACAATATAGTAGATTTGCTACAACTCCTGCCTGGGAAATCAAATTCAACAAAGTTTCCTCCTTTTGTGACTATGACCACTGATTTCATAGTAGGGGCCAATACATTTTTTATCTCCCACTAATACAGCAAACCATTACAGAAGTAACGTCAACAATCACTGAACTCTTCAGGACAAAGAATTGGCTACCATACTGGGAGAGAACAAAGAACACAAAATGGCTCATTCTGATGAAATTAAAACTGAAATGTTACTAAATGTTTGTGCAATCGACAAATATTTAAATGATTCGGAGCTTAGAGCCTCAAACAAAGAATTTCAACCAAATATCAGTATGCGTCGCCTAATAAAATTAAGGAGGTTAGATAAAAAATCCAATCCTAAAGATTCTAAGCTTTCTCATAAAACAGCTAATTTATCTAAGAACATTCTAAACCTTTTTCCAATATTCAAAAGGGTGGAACCTATTGTCCACTTCTGATAGATGGCAAGACTATTTTAGACAAAGAGGATGGCAATCTACACAACTCAATTAATGCTCCCTCAAAAGGGTCCAACTAATGTCATTAGAAGGAAGCAATGACTCCCTGGGGATTGACAGGCATCTCTCAAACATTTCACCACATCCTACAATTGCACCTGCTGCAGATAACTCTAAAAACTCACATCCTATTTTTCCAACAAGCAGCGATGATCCTGGATCTAACTTGCAATCTCAAAAGAGTTCATTGGTCCCTTTAACATCATAGCGCTCCACTGAACACTCGAACACAGATTCAATAAACCTGACAAGAGCAATAGTGGATGGTTTTGCTTTTCTTGTCAAAGCTCTCTCTGAAAAGAAAGAGTTTAACACTGATATGACACCTATGGAACCTCTTTGTCTAAGTCAAGAAAGCTCACACCAGGATCTAAACATGCTTCCAATACTAGACCCGATCAACTGCCTTCAGTCACCTGCTAAGTCAGGCATGCATCCGTCCCACCAATATTCTAGTAAGATCAGTACTCTCTCTGCATCACTTTCACTCTATAATGAAGTCTGTGACAGTAATATACTTGACTTTATTCTGGATTATATCTCCCAGGGCACCCTCAGTATCTTAAATCACTGAAATATATTAGGAATTTTAACACACTTTCCAGAAACAAAAAGAATTACCACTCATGATTTAAGAGGCATAAAATTACTTTGCGAATTTACCATTAAAACAGATTCCAATAGTGTATATAATTCTGTCTAATAAGGAATAGCTAGCCAACTAGGATATTTGTGGAATGCCTTATGATATAGAATCCTGAGTTATGGTGAAGCTTGGATGATGCAGATGGAATGGGGTGTGAGAGTTCTAGGGAGGAGAGATCAGTTGTGCTAAGCATCTTATCTGGAGGTCACTGATGTGTTTACATATTTTGGTGATGAGCAATCTGCCCAGAGGGCAGTATATGGCGATGACCTCCACCTCTGGATAAATATCAACGGTTTTTCAGAGGATGATGCACAAATTCTTTGAATGAATGAAAAGAGTATTGTGTTTTCAGGATGACATTATGGTAGTAGGTGGATCGATGGAAGGCCGGATCCATGCCAGATTATTAAGATAACTTCATTTATCTGAATAGGGAAATGATGAAAATCTGCCATTGATCTGGCCCTCTAGGACTGACTTTGGAGCAACCTGACCTAGATCAATGGAGAAAGAGCAATTCAAGTCTTTTTTAGGCATTGTAGAATATTTGTGAAAACGGGAGAAAGTAAATGTTCTTGTCCAAGGAAAGTAAGGAAGTTGACGG
Organism: Calotriton arnoldi; assembly: GCA_963921515.1. NCBI lineage: Eukaryota > Metazoa > Chordata > Amphibia > Caudata > Salamandridae > Calotriton > Calotriton arnoldi. The sequence goes on from CAWUFW010019100.1 coordinate 175,921, forward strand.
GTTCTGTAGTTACATTGGATGATAGAAAAGAGTTTTGGAAATGTATGGAAGATCCTGGGACCAAGGGAATAATCTCTTTGCTGTGGTAATCCTGTTTTGAAAAAATCTGATTGCATGCTATGTTTTTATTAATCCTAGTTGGATAGAAAACCTATAACTTATATTATTGCTGTCTTATGCAATGTTCTTTCCAGTGTGTTTTAAATAATGTTTATATATATATATATATATATATTCACTGAAAAAAACCATAGGTTTCAGGGACGTTATAGTTAGCTGGACATTTCACTCGTACAAAACCATAGAAATTCCTCTGTTATAGTTAGTTCAGCTAACTATAACTCGCGCCCCCTCAATGCACTGCTGATGACATCACATATTACATCATTCATGACATGGTCAGTGACATCACTGATGACATCACTGATGACATGTCAAATGACATCACTGATGACATCACTGATGACATCATCCATGTAAATGTGTTTTTCTTTAAAGTTTAAATATGTATTATATATATACCAAGGTGTATTGAAGAATAAGTGGGTGTATAAGTGTCTGGATGGAGGATTTAGTAGGTGTGTGACTGACTGTTTAACTGAGTTATTACATGTGTCTTACTGAATGCATGGGTTAGTGACTAAACTGTGTGAATGTCTATATCAGTCTGTTTGATGTTGTATAAGCTGCTGCATCTGTTGGTCAGTAGCTTCATGAGTGTCTATATGGGTTATTAATTGGTTGCCAGAGTATTTGTATGGGTGCCTGAGTGTGTGTGTGGGTGCGTGGGAGGTGTGTGACTCTGTGCATACATGTTTGAGTGGTTGATTCACTGGGTGTATGGGTTCAACAGTGCATGTGGAAACAGCTGTATGCATGGGTGAGTGTATGTATGGGTGTGTTAGTGAGTGAATGGATGTCTCAGTGGTACATGTGCAACTAACTATATATGTAAAAGGCAGTGTATGTGAGAGTTGGAGTATATAAATGATTATACGTGAGGGTTAGTGATTGTGAGAGTGGCTGTATGGATGAGTGTGTACTTGTATCAGTGATTGTATAAGAGAGTAATTATGCATTTCTTTCTGTTTGAATAAGTGATGTGTTGTGTGTATAACTGTATAGGTCAGTAAATAGAAGTGTGATTGATTATTTGCATGACTGACTAGGTGTGTGAGTAACTCTGGATGAGTGCTGGTGTATGAGTGTCTGTGTAGGTGTATGAGTGCATATGATAGTGTTGTATTGATGAGTAACTGCATGTATGAGTTATTGTATGGGCGAATGAGTGGATGAGTGTGTAGACCTAAGAACCAGTGATTAGATATGTAGTAAGTGGTATTGGTGTGTCTATGGTTTCAAAAATGGTATTCTGTTTCTTGGAGTGGGTGTATCAAAGGTTATATTAGGGTGTGAGAAGGTGCATCAGATTGTCACATGGATGATGTCATCAGTGATGTCACTGACCATGTCATGAATGATGTAATATGTGATGTCATCAGCAGTGCATTGCGGGCGCGAGTTATAGTTAGCTGAACTAACTATAACAGTGGACTTTCTGTGGTTTTGTACGAGTAAAATGTCCAGCTAACTATAATGTCCCTGAAACCTATGGTTTTTTCAGTGAATTTCAAAGGTTTTTTAAATGCTAATTTCTAACTATAACGTCCCTGAAACCTATGGTTTTTTCAGTGAATTTCTAAGGTTTTTTAAATGCTAATTTCTACCTATAACGTTCCTGAAACCTATGGTTTTTTCAGTGAATTTCAAACGTTTTTTAAATGCTAATTTCTAATTATAATGTTCATTAAACCTATGGTTTTTTCAGTGATTTTAAATTATCATTCCATTCTCAACCTATTGAAAACAGCCGATATCGCCAGTTTTCCAACAATAGCTTCCGCAAAAAAATTCACCACAAATGAGAGCGACAACTAACGCTAATAATATGCAAAGTAGGCGTTCCCGTGCAAAAATAACACGAAAACACCACTTCCCGATATTTTCAACAAGCAGCCAAATATGGGGTGCGATCCAAAAAAAGGCGATAAGCTGCGTTAGCAGTAGGAATTTAACATCTGCCTTTTACTGGTGTAAAGCAGGATGACTACCTACAGTGTGAAAGGGAGCTCAGCCCAGAACCACATCTGAAGACCAACACATGTCATAGAGCTACTGACCATGCAGCTCCGACACCCAAGAAGGCCACAACACCCACTGCCATCACCCTCAGGACCTCCCTCCCGGACCTCCCCCCTCCCTACTACCACCAAGGCAGCGCAGAACAGGACAGCGGACCTTCCAAAAACGGCATGGTCCCTCAGCCACACAATAGCTGAATCTTGGGAGATGTGGCAACCAAGTATGTGTGAAGGACGCAAGTAACCCATCAATAAAAATGCACACAATACCAAGTGTAGCGGTGATGTGGTGGACAGACCTCACTATGCAGAGCACAAACCTCTCCATGTGGACATATACTGCTGGTGCTTGTAGTGTTGTGGACAATAGACGCAACCATGTTGCCTCAGGCAGTGGGGAACATCTCGGTCATGTAGCTGTGTTGTCCCCCCCTGGAAGCGGAAGCGAAGTGGGCTGGTTCAACGTACCCCACTCCAGCGTAGGAGTATGAATAAACAGGCTGGGGCTCTGGGCGTGGTTCACTTGTGGGAAGGCCAAAGCGTCTGCCAGGGCGGCAGCCCTCACCCTGCCATGCGGCATCCGCCATGCCCGCCGGCCTCCTCGACACAGGCCCCCTGCGAACCCAGCAGCAGAGCACCACAGACTTATGTCTGTACAGACTACTGCCTTCGATCTACACTGCGGACAGCAGGGCTCACAATTCAGATCGAGTCGCGATTGCAGATGACGCAGTCCAGTAGGCAAGAGACATTGCATCATCGCTGGCTGCGCACATGCTGAGCGCCACACCTACCACTAACTCTATGCAGCTCAAGTCAACGCCATGTGGCTGTGGACTCTTCCAGACCACTGCCTCCGGCCTACACTGCGGTCAGCAGGGCTCACAATTCAGATCAGGTAGCGATTGCAGATGACGCAGTCCAGTAGGCAAGAGACATTGCTCCTAGTGCGGCTCGCCCGCATCACGCATCATCGCTGGCTGCGCACACGCTGAATGCTTCTGATGCCCCTATCTCAGTGCAGCACAACTCATGGACCCTTTATGATACAATGTTTTGTGTATAATTTCACATCTGCTGCCCCTACCTCAGTGTACCACAAGTCATGGACCCTTTACGATACAATCTTGTGTGTATTATTTCACATCTATTAACCCTACCTTAGTGCAGCACAAATCATTGACCCTTTGTGATTGAATCTGTGTGTCTGATCCAATGATTACTGTTGTACTTGTTGCCAGCACCAACCATTCCTGGAGGGCTGACTTACACTCACCCCACACGCATCCAGCACAGACGTCACTGGACATGTGACCCTGGTAATAAAAATGAGTCGAGCGCACGTGCCCGTACCCAGTTCCACTATCTATCTGTGTCCGTGCGTTTATTATGTATGCAAGATGCCGCCTCTGGGACCTACCACATTACATTGTGCTGTGGACAGCGTATGCAACCATGTTACCTCTGGCAGTGGGGAAAACTTCGGTTATGTAACTTTCTCTCGGTCATTGTACAAGTACGTACGTAGAGACTGGATCATTAGAGTACTGCAAGGAGAGTGTATAGTGAATTTATAAGTGCTTGGGGATTGGCAGAGTAATTGTATAAGTACATATGTTGGCGCAGCCTAACCCCGAACACAAGCTTGGCTCTAATTGGCTGCCCTCCATGTGCGAAAAACTGAAACTTAAACTTTTGCCTCAAACTGTCTTTGTATATTCCAATATATGCCAAAGACAGAAGTGGAAATGGTCAAACCAATGTTGTCATAAGATTGAAAAATCTAGGAAGAATGTCAACAAAGCTGTGTCTGCATACCTCAGAGACCATAGAATGGGGTCGATTTACAACAACAACATACGTTTTGATATGGCTGATATCTACAGAAGTGATGGAGTACACTTCACAGATAAGGAAACCGAGTTTTCCTGATTAACTTGAAGCTGTGCATTCGCACTTACATGTAGCTCCAACTAATAAACACAAGGGCTGTTTTTAGAGCCGCCTTATATTCCCAATTTCGGCTCACAGAGTGTCACCTGCGGGCCATCGGGCAGGCTCGCAGAGGAAGAGCTGCGGCCCGTGAGCTCAGCTCGCAGAGGGAGACCTACGAGCCGTTGGCTCGCAAAAGCACAGCACCGTACCGGCTCGCAGAGGGAGAGCTGTGGCCTACTGGCGGTCGCCAGTTGGTAGTTATAGTTAGGACCACGTTTCCATATGAAAAGCATTTTTTGATGTGCTTATAACTTTGGCGTCGTTTGACGAATCTTTACGAAATTTTCCAAAACGTTCCTCTTTTCAGGTCAGCTCCTATCCTAAAAGTTTGGGGAGGATTCGTCAAGGGCGGCTAAGAAAAATGAGGGGTCCCAAAACGTGTTTTCTCCATGCAATTTCCATAGGAAACTTTAGACAAGGCTACAGGTCAAACTGCTGAATGGAATTACACCAAATTTGGCACAGAGAAAGGTCTTGGTCCAGAAAGCATGCTTTTGTTTAAATCAGGTAAATCCGTTCAGTAGTTTTAGAGAAATATCAAATTTTCCAGATATCGATATTTAAGAATTCTGACATCTGATTGGCTGAAGCGTTACGAGCACGAGCTTGCGGCTCTTTGGCTGCGAACTGTTGAAACTAGGAAGTGTTGGCAGCCATTTTGTGATTCAGTCCGTCAGCTCACAACTCTCCCTCTACAAGGCATCAGGACCGTAGTTCTACCTCTGCGAGGCAACACTAAAAATATACTGCAGCTCTGTCTGTGCGAGATACCCCTTTCACGGTCCCTCTCCCCACATCACCAGCTCGCGGCTATGCCTTTAGAAGCTAGTCCGTCTGCTCGCAGCTCTGCGACTGCGAGCTGTAAGCCATTTTGTGACTCAGTCCGTCAGCTCGCATCTCTCCCTCTAAAAGGCATCGGATCCATAATTCTACCTCTGTGAGGCAATACTGAAAATATCCCACAGGTCTGTCTGTGCGAGATACTCCTTTTACGCTCCCTCTCCCCACATCATCAGCTCGCAGCTATGCATTTAGAAGCCAGTCCGTCGGCTCGCAGCTCTGTGTCTGCGATCCATCGGGCCCGCAGCTCTACCTCTGTGAGCCACCTTGTTAGCTCGTAGCTGTGTCTGTGCTAGCAGGCCCGTCAGCCCGTTACTCTCCCTCTGCGAGTGAGCCCGTCGGGTTGCAGCTCGGAGGGCCCGCAGCTGTATCTCTGCGAGCCAGCCCGTTAACTGATAGCTGTATGTCTGCTAGCAGGCCTGTTGGCCCGTTGGTCTCCCTCTGCGAGTCAGGCCACAGCTATCCCTCTGCGAGCCGGTACGGTGCTGTGCTTTTACAAGCCAATGGCTCGTAGGTCTCCCTCTGCGAGCTGAGCCCACGGGCCACAGCTCTTCCTCTGCGAGCCTGCCCGACGACCCGCAGGTGTCCCTCTGCTAGCCAAACCGCAGCTGACACTCTGCGAGCCGAAATTGGGAATATAAGGCGGCTCTAAAAAGAGCCCTTGTGTTTATTAGTTGGAGCTACATGTAAGTGCGAATGCACAGCTTCAGGTTAATCAGGAAAACTCGGTTTCCCTCATCTGTGAAGTGTACTGCATCACTTCTGTAGATATCAGCCATATCAAAACGTATGTTGTTGTTGTAAATCGCCCCCATTCTATGGTCTCTGAGGTGTGCAGACACAGCTTTGTTGACAATCTTCCTAGATTTTTCAATCTTATGACAAAATTGGTTTGACCATTTCCACTTCTGTCTTTGGCATATATTGGAATATACAAAGACAGTTTGAGGCAAAAGTAACATCAATTGTCCAAAGGTGTCCTTCATAAGCATTTCCAAACCTACCCCAGTCAATGTGCCTAGGTCGTTACCACCACAGTGCACAATCATGAGATCAGGGTGTTGGAGATGCAAACAGGTTTTAACCAAAGGGAGCAATTGGTGCCACTTCAATCCTCTCTGTGCAAACCATTTAATGTGCACATTTTGTAAACCTAGGTCTAAGTCAATACGTCTCTGTTCTGCATACCTCTTGCACCAGAAAACATAGCTATGTCCTACATTCCACACTAGCATTTTGAAGGTATGGCTACAAGATATGGATAAATGTCTGTAGCTCATGCAGTCCGTTCGTAGAATAAGAGATATGTTTAAACATGGAGAACTACTTTTTTTTAACATTCAAAACGTTAAGCTTCTTGTTTATTGCATTTAATCAAAAAAGTTTTTTCCATCAGCCGACGCGTTTCGTCCTATTAACTTAGGACTTCTTCAGGGCAAAGGAGTGGCAGACCAGCCACAGACAAATCAAGAACTCTTTTAGAGCTGTCTTCTCTGTTGCTGCTCGCAGCTTTAAATACTGCTGTTTGGTGCCAGGCCAGTCGATTTCCAACCGGCCGAGACTGGATGTATTGCTACACGGCTATGAAACTTCTTGGTAGCAATGTATCTGCGCATATGTAATGTAATGTAATGTAAATGATTCTTATATAGCGCATACTGTCACCCTACGGGTATCCTGGCGCTGAGACTGGCAAAATCAACATTGGAGCCTGTGAGCATCTTACCCAGGAAAACAATTTTGGGGGTCATACCCTACCTGGGAAACAGCCAGGTTTTTAGCTGCTTTCTAAATAGGGGCAAAGATTGAATTTGCCTAATATCTAAGGGAAGTTCATTCCACAGCCGAGCGGCTGCTACACCGAATGCTCTACCCCCCGACTTCATTTTCTTAATCCTTGGGATGCTCACTAAGTGTGCATTTGCTGACCGAAGGTCTCTCGCAGGGACATACCACAAAAATTTCCTCTGTAAGGGTTTAGGGCCCATTCCGTGCAGTGCTCTAAACACGATGCACATGGATTTAAATTGTATCCTTTGGCAGATCGGTAACCAGTGGAGATCTTTCAAGGCCAAAGAGAGTGAAGAACTACGCTGCCTGTTTAAAGCCAACTTAGCTGCAATTGACTGGATCCTTTGTAGCTTCTGAAGTAGTGACTTTGGCCCCCCAAATATAGTGAGTTGCAGTAATCTAGTCTGCTCAGGATTATACACCTCACAATTTGGGGTCTGATGGTGGTTGGTAGTAGCGGCAAAATTCTCCTCAGAGCTCTGAGCAGAGAGAAACATGTACCAACTACTTTGGTGACTTGTGATTCTAGCTGGAGATCATCATCCAGCAGAACTCCCAGGTTACGCACCGTTTTAGCTGGCACTACAGGTTTATCTGTTGGTGTTATTTGGAGCTCTATGGGAAAAGGCCGAGCAATCCTAGACGTGGAGCAATATACGATCTCCGTTTTTCCTCCATTAAATTGTAGGGAATTATTCCTGAGCCAATTTGCGGTATTCTGCATACATTCCTGAAATATATCCAGGGTGATTGCCTGATTCCCTTCTAACGAAAACACCAATTGCGTGTCATCTGCATAATTTACAAGATCCACGCCAAAGGATCTAATAATGGAGATGAGAGGGCGCAAGTAAATATTGAACAGAATCGGACTTATCGCCGAATCCCTGTGGCACCCCATGACACATGGGGATTTTTGGAGACGTAAAGGGGGCATTGAAACTGCCTGTTGTCTATCAGTCAAATATGATCGTAGCCATTTCAGTGCCAGGCCTTTTACCCCAATTTCCTCTAGTCTGTTCAGCAATATGCTGTGGTTCACCGTATCAAATGCGGCTGACATATCCAGTAGTACCAATATACTCGAGTTACCATTGTCAGCACGCATCCTCAGGTTATCTAGTACTGTCACTAGAGCGGTCTCCGTTCCGTGTCCCGGGCGAAACCCAAATTGGGCCTCGTCTAGCAGATAGTTTTCTTCAAGAAAAAGAGAGAGATTTGCTAACTGCCCGCTCCAGTATCTTAACCGGATAGGGGAGGAGGGAGATAGGCCTAAAATTTGCTGGGCAGAGAGGGTCCAGTGTAGGTTTCTTAAGCAGTGGAGTCACCACTGCCTGCTTCCACCCCTCAGGTACCACTCCCTGTTCAAGGGATTGGCAGCAGATATGCCATAGTCGTGGGAGGAGGTCAAGTTTAAATTCTTTCCATATCCTCTGCGGGACAGGGTCCAGAGGTGAACCAGAAGAGACACTCAGCGCTAATAAATTAAAAACTTCTTCTGTGGGTGTTTGAAAGTACCAAAGTACCGCAGGACAGTCATTATCACTGTCTTTGACCTGTGGCTTTGTCACTGATGTATCCAGTAGTACTTTTTCCGGCTCCGGACTGATATTGTTATTAGGCTTCAGCCCACTAATTATCTTTTTTATCTTCTCATCGAAGTGGGTCGCAAGCTCATCACACAATGTTTGAGTTGCTCTGATCTTATTACCCACACACGCCGGGCTGGATAATTCCTTCACTATAGTGAACAGGGTTTTTGTACTATTCGGTGCTCGTAAGATAATTTGGGCATAGTATTCAGCTTTTGATTTTTCGATCGCTTCCTTATACAAAATTTGTTGTATTCTCAAGGCTTTTTTATCTGCATCTGCATAGAGTTTCCTCCATTTTCTTTCCGCTTGCTTACAGTTTTTCCTCAGTATCTTTAATTCCTCACTATACCAGGGAGCAGACGGTTTCTTCCTGTTTCTTAATTTTTTACCGGTATTATCTGATCCAACGTCAGATTTAATTGATCACAGAAAACTTGATAGTTTACTTCCACAGGTTTATCAGATTGAAATATATTATGTTCTGATAGCAGCGGCGTCTGTTTACTACTTGAAATTTTAGCCCAGTCCCTTCCTTGCCGGAAGGTTGAGGTATGCGTCAGCTTCCTACTAGCACTAGGTAGAGCTATCAGGAAGTAGATCAGAGAGTGATCAGTCCAACATTGAGGCTGAATATCCACCACCTTTGTGTCCATTTGGTTGCCAAATATTAGGTCTAGTATATGGCCGCCTTGGTGCGTCGATTGATGTACAAGTTGGTGCAGGTGAAGACTCTCACATGCACACTCCAGATCTTTTAGGGCGGTGCCAAGATTCCCATTGTCCCATAAGTTAAAATCACCCACTATAATTATCCTAGAGTGTGATAGTGCCAAGTTAGTAAAGATATCAATCATAGCCTGGTACTGGGGGTTTATCCCTCCGGGGGCCTATAGCACACTATTCCTGACAACACCTGCCCTTTAGCCTCGTTCAGTGCGAAGCCTAATAGTTCTATACCCGCTACATCATCAATGTGAAGGGGTGTAAAGTTCAGTTTTTCTTTAAAAATTATTCCCACTCCCCCACCTCTTCCTTCTAGTCTTGGTTTATGAAAAATTTTAAACCCTGCTGGGCAGGCTAACCCTAGTTCAATTGTCGAGTCAGTTCTCGTCCAAGTCTCCGTCAAAAACAACACATCCAGATCAGAATCCTCCAATAAAGTAAATACTTCCTGGAAGTGTTTAACTAAAGATCTGGTGTTAAGTAAGCCACATTTTAAACTGCCAGCAAAATGATCAATTACTGGGGCCTTAACTCCGCACATGATAGCGTTTTGTGTCCCTATAACAGTTCTGGCTAAAAATGGACAATAACAGTTCTTGATTTGTCTGTGGCTGGTCTGCCACTCCTTTGCCCTGAAGAAGTCCTACGTTAATAGGACGAAATGCGTCGGCTGATGGAAAAAACTTTTTTGATTAAATGGAATAAAAAAGAAGAATGAGACAAGAAGATCTTGCATTAGCAGTGACTTGTTTTTACTGTTACTAGTTTTGTACAATTACGGATTTTGCTGTTGACGGACTGTGGTGCTGAACCATTTTTGTGGTTGTTTATGTTCTATCCCCTTTAGTGGGGAGGTGCTCCTGGACAGGGGGCCCATTTGGTTTGTTAGCACGCATTCTTGTCTATTATTGATACTGTATGGGTAATTTACGGTACAGGTGCTGCATTTCGTGTATGGTCCACTGTCCATTGCTTTAGATTCATACAAAACGTTAACCGATTGGGAGATGAAATGTATTGTGTCCTAAAAAGTAGGGTGCATATTAGTTTTGATGAAAAGCATCTTTGTGATTGGTTAATAAAAAAGCAGTTTATACGTGGAGTACATATTATAGGATGAAATTTGCTCAGCTCAACCACACCTGCTAATTGTATTTGGAAGGTGCAGTTCAAACTTGAAAGAATGGTGAACTTTTGACCTCCACGTGCCGTTAAATGTTGGAGAAAATATTGCAAAAAAAATATCGGTAGGTTTAAAAAAAATGATGAAATTTTAACCTGCACGGTCGTAGAATGTTCTAGAAAGTGTTGATACAATACCTTGAACTTTTCACCTGTATGTGTCCTTAAAAAATACAGTTTATATGCAAAGTTCAAAAATAAGCAATAAAGAGAGGTTTTGCAATCTAAAAAAAATAAGGAACTATTCTGATTTGTTCTTTTCATGGATTTATGTGTGGAGCAACAGGGAAATTGTGCCATTACTGTTTCCATTCTTGATGAAAGCGGTGCATTACATGTACTGTGTAACAAGAAAATAATTGCATGCGTTTGTGACATTTAAAATCTGCATACCAACTAGGAAGGTAAATTAGAAATTAAGAAGGTGTGTTATGTGTTTTGTAGTAGTGGTTAAGTATTTGAGACGATATTTTTAACTTTGAAAGTATTTTTTATTTCTAAATAACATAGTGTTAGTAAAGTCTGGTGTTATATTGGTTCTAAATATGCATAATGTGTAACTAGTTGTTAAACAAGTACTTTATATATGTTTAGGAGTTTTTCACAAAGAAAAAGTGTAAGTTGTCATCTGTAAAAGACTGTGGGCCATATTCTCAAGACCAGTGATAACATTATCGCCGCTTTAGCAGCAGTTTCCTGCCGCTAAAGCGGCGATAATGTAATCCCATTCTTGTGAATATGGCCCTGTATGGTTTTGAAAATTCGATGTAGCGTTAATTTCCATTTGTATATCTATTCCGGTGACATAAACAAAATGTGGCATGTTTGGAAATTATGATCAGTCTGGAAATAGTGGAGAAGGGGTGACAGTAGAAAATTCATGTGTTATTAACTTAACAGAGATGGAATGTGGATCAGTTACAGGCTCAGCTTCCGCATTGCCCACGTCACCTGCGTCCAGCCCTGGTTCCACTGCCGAACATGCACATTCGAGTGTCCCATGGATCTCTGCCTATCCAACACAACTGTTGATGAATTGGAATATGACTTGTGTTTGCGCCCCCTGTTGGATAACGAACAGGAGTGTAACCGAGACAGCCGTGCATGGGATGCCTTGACATACTGTGTATATATTGGTAGTTGTGCATGGGAGATGGAACAATTTCTCGTGTGCAGTGACCACATCGAGGCGCTCCCCTAGTGGGCTGTGTTGCGGATCGGTGAGACGGCGTGGGCTGAGCACACCTGCCCGGACCACCTAATGGATTGGCTCACCCTGGTGTTCCTTGAACACAACAACGAAGTACTATTGGAACACATTGCACATGAAGCTGCACGGGCATTTATGGACGAGTAACTACGTACCTGCAGCCACATCCTATTGCCACCCACAGCACATGGCCCAACAACTTGTTGCACAGTGGGGATTGCTCACATATCCCACCAAAACAGAGGACACGCCTCCCTTCGGTCGAGCTCTGGATGCATGTGCGTGGAATAACGCATGTTCACACACACCTGTCCAAGGCGATGCAGGTCCATGGTCCGAGCAACACAGCGTCGTTTGGGAACTTTGCCAATTCGGACACACTGCTCGGTGAGAGCACACACATGGCGATGTAGCACGACATGTGAACCTGTTGGACCCTCACACCTGATCACTGTCGGCAGAGCAGACAATTGCCGCACCCCGGAGGCAGAGCACCATGCAGACCCCACGTACAGTGAGTCGTGCCCCCTCACACGGGGCACTGTGCAGACGCCAAATAAACCATCCAACCTATCCACAGCCAACACATAGAAGCCCCTGCCTGTAGTACCCCCGCATGGGATGGCCTTGACATCCGCAAAAACAGCAACCCATGTCCCACAACGTTGTACACACATTCAAATCATTGCTCAGAGCTGTGGCATATCCTCCACACAAAAAAGAAGAAATGTTATGTGCACACTTTGTGGTCTCATTTTTTACACTGAGAGGTATATTTCAATGTCAGTCAAGGCTGGTGTGGTACTGCGAGGCTTTGCATTTGGGTGTTCTTAGGAAATCTAAGTTGTTGGGGAGCAAGGCAAGGTGGGCCGTGAGCGTTGCCATATGTGATAAATCTTGTCAATTTCAGCCCCAACATCATCTGCCCCTCGACATGTACCCATGCTGCGTGTAAGTGTCTCAAGCATGTCTGTGCCTGTTGTGGCCGTTGCCTTGTCCATACTCACACTCACATGCCAATAAAGCCTATGCCGCTCCACTGGTGTCTAACTGTGAGGTGTGTTGTAAAGATTGTCCACTCGTGTGCCACAATGAGCCTAGTCCCAACACAGGGAAGAACTGACTGCCGCCCCTGGCCCTGACGGCGTACCCGCCGACTTATATAAACAGCACCCGGCTTTTTGGGGTAAAATTTTGACCAATGTTTTTAATGTAACTAGCGACCAGGGCTTCCCTGCATCATGGTCACTCTCAACAATTATTCCAATTTTTAAAAAAGGCTCGAGAGAGGACCCTCGATGTTATAGGCCAATCTCCCTAATTGATTCAGCAGTAAAAGTCTTAGGGAGAGTTATTTTAACCAAATTAATGGACTGGCTGAACGAGAAAGAGGTTTTAATTAATTTTCAATATGGTTTTAGAAAAGGGAGGAGCACTTTGGATCAGTGTCTCAACCTACATTTGTTAGCCGGGAAATATATAATAGCCAAAAAGGGGTCGTTACACCTAGCGTTTATGGATCTCAGCTCGGCTTTTGACCTGGTTAACAGGTCTAAGTTGTGGCTGATTATGCTAGATTTGGGGATTGAACCTAGCTTAGTTCATCTCCTGGCTGATTTACATAGGGACCTGCAGGCTAATATAAGGGTCAATCAAGAAGGGAAATGCACAAGGCATTTTAAATCTAGTAGGGGAGTGCGACAGGGCTGCATTTTAGCGCCCCTACTTTTTACATTATATATCAATAATTTGCCCAAATCCCTTGAAAAAGCCAGCCAGGACATTCCGCGTATAGGGGACATGGGTGTTCCCGTGCTCCTATATGCGGACGACGCTGTCTTAATAGCCCGCACAGCAATAGGGCTTCAGAGGTTATTGGACTCATTTGGGGCGTATATGAAATCGGTGGACCTTGTTGTGAACATAGCAAAATCCCAACAATGTTCATGGGTCGGAAAAACAAAAAAGTAAAAATGTTTTATTGCGAAGGTGCTGAGTTGTCTAGGGTACCTTCTTTCAACTACTTAGGGGTCTTATTTGATGAGAAGGGAACATGGGGCCCCCAACTAATGATGAAAAGGAACCTGATGGCAAGATCAACTGCTGCTGTACACGGCTTTGCGTATCGGCTGGGGGCTAAGCCGATCGAAGCCATGCTTAATATTTATAAGTCTAAATGTATGGCCATCGCCCTGTACGGTTCCGATATTTGGGGATATAGGTCAGGAGAAGGGGCGCAGATAGTGGAAAATAAATTTTTACGTGCCCTCCTGTCTGTCCCACAGTCCTCCCCAACATTTATAATACATCAAGAGGTTGGGGTCAGTTATGTTTCAGATCTATCGAAACTAGCCCCAGTGAGCTGTTGGTTGAAAACTTGGCTTAACCCCGAGCTAACGTTAAACCATCAGATTATCAGGGACTGTATGGCCCTGGATAATGTGAGTAGCATTTCATGGCTACATTATGTAAAGACTGTTTTAAGTGAACTAGGGCGCCCTGGACTATTTAATTTCCCTCACGAAATAAGAAAAGGTGATGTGACTTGGGTTAAAACCCAATTTCTGAACATGTTGGCGATCGAGAGGGAGGAGAAGGAGCTAAAGAAACCCACAGTAAAGGCTTACTTTATGTTAAAAACAACAACTCTGATTGAACCCTATCTGAAAATAGTTACAAAGCCCTATCACCGCCGGCTTTTATTCAGGTTTCGTTTTAACCTAATTCACACCCTCTTAGGAAATTCGCAAGGCTGGAGCAGGGTGTGTGATTTAGGCCCCTGTAGTTGTGACAACTTCTCAACCCAGGACATTATGCACTTTATTATGATCTGTGAGCACTTTAGCATTATCCGACGGAGGTTTTTAGTTCCAATTTTGAAAGGAAAAGGTTTTATACAGGTTAAACCAGCTCTTCCTTATCTGCAAATGCTGCATGACCCATGGGAGATTTTTAACATTGCGAGTTTTTTAGTGGCAGCAGTGCGTTTGAGGAAATTATTATAGCATCTTAATTGTTGAATGTTTTAATATATTATTGATGTTTATTAATTTTATATTGCCCTATATGAATTTTTGTCTCTAGTGTCTTTTAACCTTTTTATGATGCCCATGTACCATGAATCTGAATTTTTTAACAATTTTTTTATACTATATGGAGTTGTATAATTGTGATATATGTTGCATACTTTTATGGTTCTTATCAACTGAATAAAGTGGTTTGACTGACTGACTGTCGCATGTGCAACGGGGTGTATCCCTTTGGCAAGCTCCGCCTCTGTGAGCCAGACATTGTTTTTGCACAGGTGCTGGACGACATCTGATGCAGCCCCATCACCTACGCAGTCTGATGTGTCAGGGGCACACAGCCATGCAGCCATCAACGCGCCACACACACCGGACACAGAACCCGTATGAGGGGAGTTTTGTACCACATTGCCTTCATTGCTGATGTTCTGTGATTGCTATGTGTGTGGGCTGCATTGTGGGGGAATTGCCTGTGCACGGATGGCGATGCACACACACATGTTGGCATGTGGAGCCAGGTGCCTGTGCGGCCTTGCGCTGCTTGTGCTATCTCACTCCGTCTCTCTCCCCAGCACTTTATCGCAACCAAAATGGTGATAAATTTAACGCACCATTCACAAGCTGGAGCAAACAGCCCATATCACCAGTTTACCAGCGATAGCAGCCTCAAAAAGCATCGTCACGGATGACTCCGGCAAATATTGCTAATGAGATGTAGAGTAGGCGTTCTCGTGCAAAAAGCAGCGAACACGTCACTTCGCAAGTGTCTCAATCACCAGCAAGATCGTTGAAGAGAGTACAAAACAGGTGATAAGGTGCGTTAGTAGCAGAAAGTTTACACCTGCTCTGAGCTGGTGTAAAGTCGGACTACAACTGTCAAGTACCAACTCCAAAACTGTAGCTTCCGCAGGAGCCGAAGCAAATTTCCTCAATCCCCGACTCCACTACAGTGAGCTACACTGCTCACTAGCAGAAGTGAGGGGGAAAGGGGATTGGGATGAGAAAGAGAGACTGCACTGCTTCGTCTTCTTCTGACTGGACTCTACAATTCTTCGTGTTGAATCCTGTAAATAATGATAACATATAACCACAGAATCTCACTGCCTCCCTACGATACTTATTATCATTACTTTTAAAATACCTGTCTTTTCTACAGTGGTTGCTGCTCTCTTATGTAAGTACAGAGTTACAACTCTTGGTCACTCTCAATTCGGTTCTGGTCCGATGTAGGGATATGCTGGTAGTACCCTGAAACACAAACGTAATGTAACTTCTAATACTAAAATACTCCCTACCTCCCTATTATTCTTTAGTTACCTTTTCTTAACCTGAACCTTGTGATGCTTCTTTTGATATTTCCTCCTTAATAAATTGAACAAGTTGTCTTATCTGATGATAGTAGGTTATGTCCTGATATCTTTTTCTTCTTTGTCTTACTGCAGGATGTAAAGACCGCTGCGTTGGTAAGTACAATTATATATATATAATTATATCTACGTACTATCTCTTGTAGATTCTGTAGTAGCCAAGTTCTAGGATATGAGTTCTTTTAATGTGGAGACTAATTCTTGACTTCTTCTCTCCGCGGCTGAAATTACAATGTCACTTTATTCTCTCTTTACCTTGCTAGAGTGACACTGGCTAGGAAAGCTCAAGGTGTACACAGCGGCTCTCACCTCACTGACACCCAGAGCCTAATAGGATATTTATGTATCTCTAGGCAGAATGCTGTTTAATATTATTCACATCTGATAACATCTTATATTGCTAACTTTACTTAGCTTTTGGATTCTCTGACTCTCCGGTACCCAAACTACGAGTTCTTCAAGAATTTCGGACAAGCTCTCTTCAAACGCTGCCTGTCCCTCAGAATTTCAGTTGAAGTGCGCCACAGAAATCGCTAACGAGCGCTAAAACGGCTGTTATCGCTCGCGAGTAAACAACTAGACTGTTAACCCCAAAATCGGTTCACGGCGGCCATCTTGGAATTCCACGGCCGTGAACCGAGAAGGATTTGAATCCACAGTGAGACCAGAGTCAAGGAAAGGACTCGACGAAGTCTTCCATACATTGGAAATGGTAGCAGACGTCTAGTTAGGCTGCTACCTTGAAGTTGGGAAGCTCTAGCCTGATCACTCCTGACAGTACCTCCCACCAAGGCCCCCTTCTCAGTCTCTTTTGGCTTACAAGGATGAGTACTATGAAATTCTTTCACCAATCTTGGGGCGTGCAAATTGTCCTTAGGTTCCCAGGTCCTTTCTTCTGGGCCATAGCCTTTCCAATCTACCAAGTAGAACAACTTCCCCTTCTTGATCTTGGAATCAAGGATTCTCTTTACTTCAAACTCTTCCGAGGACTGAATTTGGACTGGAGCTGGTGGACCTCTAACTCTCAGTTGTGAGGGGTTCCTTTTCAACAAAGAGACATGAAAAACGGGATGTAACCGTAATCTGGGCGGAAGTCGAACCTTCACACTCACTGGATTCACCATTCTCTCTACTTGAAAAGGACCCACAAATCGTGGTTGAAATTTACGGTTTCCCTTTAGGCACATATTTCGAGTCGAAATCCACACCTTGTCACCTGATTCATAAATGGGATTAGCACGTCTCTTCTTATCTGCCTGTTTCTTATAGGAACACTTAGCTTTAATCAAATTGTCAGTAGCTACCTGATAGGCCTCTTGTATACTCTGTACCACGGTTTCAACTGCCGGAACCTCACTCTCATGTTTGCCCACTAAGGTGTTTGGGTGCCTCCCAGAATTTAGATAGAAAGGAGAAAACCCGGTGGAGGTATGTTCAGCATTGTTGTAAGCAAATTCTGCCGCCCAAATTAAACTTGGCCATTCGCCCTCATGATCCATCAAGAACAAACGCAAGTATTGCTCCAGTTCTTGATTGACTCTTTCTGTCTGTCCATCAGTCTCAGGATGGAAACTAGTGGACAAATGAGAATCAATCTCTAATCTCTTAAGGAAGGCCCTCTAGAAATGAGAAACGAACTGAGGGCCCCTGTCAGAAATGACCACCCTTGGAATTCCATGCGCTCTGACTACATGCAATGTGAACAAGGAAGACAACTGAGTTGCAGTAGGGATGGACTTTAGAGGGATAAAGTGACTCATCTTAGTGAAGTGATCTACCACCACCCAAATTGTAGAGTAACCCTGACTTGAGGGGAGATCAACAATGAAATCCATGGAAATCGTGTGCCAAGGATAAGGAGCAGGGGGCAAAGGCTGTAATAATCCCTGTGGGGCAGACCTAGAAGATTTTTCCTTTATGCACTGCTCACAGGATGCCACATATTGTCTCACCTGAGCTTCCATGGCGGGCCACCAGAATTCCCGTTGAATTAACTCCACGGTCTTCTTGACTCCCTTGTGACCGGCCAGCAAGTCATCATGACAGTGTCGTATTACTTCCAATCGGAGATCATCATTGGGTACAAAAAGGTTCTCCAAATAATAGGGCTTCCCATCCTTGATCTTTCTTCCAGTCCCCTCCTTAACCCAATTTCTCAGCTCTTCTTTAGACAGGGAATTCTTTAACTTGTGTTCAAATTCTGGATATGAAATGACACTGATTATCTTCTCTTGAGGGATAATCAACCCATCCTTGGTCTTGCTTTCTTCTTCTCCTGAGTGGAGACGAGATAAGGCATCAGCCTTTCCAATTGCAGAGCCAGGTCTATAAGTCAACACAAAATTATAGTCAGCAAAAAACAAAGACCATCTCAGTTGCCTGGGGGTAAGGGTCCGAGCTGACTTTAAAAATTGCAAATTCCGATGATCAGTGAAGACCGTCACTTCATGCTTTGCCCCTAATAGGTAGTGCCACCATACTTGAAATGCGTCTTTTACTGCAAGCAACTCTTTATCAGCAATGGAATAATTAATTTCTGCTGCAGATAATTTACGTGATCTGTAAGCCACCGGATGAAGTTGCCCAGTAACCTTGTGTCTTTGTGACAGGACTCCTCCAATGGCCAAATTTGACGCATCAGCTTCCACGTAGAAAGGCTCTTCAGCATTTGGATGCTGCAGCACAGGCGCCGTGACAAAAATCTGCTTGAATTCCACGAAGGCCTTCTCAAGATCAACATTCCATTCAAATTTGACCCCCTTCTTAAGCAAGCGAGTCAGAAGACAAATCTTTTCAGAAAATTGGGGAATGAAACGCCTGTAAAAATTGGCAAAGCCAATAAAGCTCTGCACCTCTTTTACACTTTGTGGGGAAGGCCAATCCTTTATTGCCTTTACCTTGGCCTCATCCATAGCGACACCGTCAGATGACAAAACAAACCCCAGGAACTCTACTTGATTGGCATGGAACACGCATTTCTCCAACTTGACAAACAGTTGATTTTCCAATAATCTGTTCAAAACGGCACGTACATGTTGAATGTGTTCCTCTTGGTTGGCTGAAAAGATGAGAATGTCGTCAATGTATACAACTGCGAAACGGTCCAAAAACTCCCTCAACACATCATTGACAAAGTGTTGGAAGGCAGCCGGAGCATTGCACAGCCCGAAAGGCATAACTTGGTACTCAAACAAACCCAGCCGGGTTCGAAAAGCTGTCTTCCATTCATCTCCTTCGGCCATGCGTACTAAATGATACGCTCCTCTTAAATCGAGTTTGGTATACACTCTTGCCTCTTTTACCTGATCAAGCAGTTCCGAAATCAACGGCAAAGGGTATCGATTCTTCTTAGTGACCAGATTTAGGGCCCGATAATCGATACACGTTCTAAGCTTGCCATCCTTCTTTGGAATAAAAAAAAGGGGAGATGAGACTGGAGATTGGGAAGGACGGATAAATCCGTTGGCCAGATATTGATCCACATACTCTTTTAGATGTAAATTTTCAACTTCAGAAAGCGCATATATTCTGCTACAAGGCAACGAAGCACCTGGCTCCAACTCTATCCGACAATCATACTCTCGATGCGGCGGTAGTTTCTTTGCTTCTTGCTCATCGAAAACTGCGGCCAAATCCTGGTATTCAGGGGGAATCTTTGGAATCTCCAATGCACAAATGGACTACGTCAGACTAGCCAAACTCAAAGATGGTGTTGTCTGATGGTTCACTCGTTCCTGTTCATGACAATGTTGCTTACAATAGTCTGAATCCATTTCTATGGACCTCTTGGCCCAGGCAATCCTTGATTGTGCTCCGTTAGCCAAGGCAGCCCCAAAATGAGTTGAAACTGGGGTGCATCTATAAGACTAAATTTCAAAATGCTGAGATGACTCCCAGGGCCTCTCAAGGAAATTTCTTCCGTGTCATACACAATAGGGCCAGAGGAAAGGTTAGTACCGTCCACAGCCCGCACTGCTTCTGGCTTATCCTTCTTCAGAAAGTGGATCTTCAAGGACTGAGCAAATCTGATATCACAGAAGTTTCCGGTTGCCCCAGAATCAATCATAACCGAAATCTTATGTACTTCTGTATCTCCAAACCTAATTTGCACGGAGATTATCAAATGCGGGGCAGACGATTGCAGAGTGTTGGCAATGAATTGAGAATTTGGAGTTGACTTATCAACCGCTTCCACCAGAGCAACTCCTCCTACTGGTGGAGCCTGTCTTTTACCCAAAGATTATTCTTAGGCTTCTTAGGACAATCTCTGACAAAATGTCCGGAGTTTCCACAATACATGCAAAGCTTGCCTACTCTTCTCTTCTCTCTTTCTTCCTTTGATAAGGGTCCCCGCACTGACCCGATTTGCATTGGTTCTTCATCACTTATTCCTTCCTTGGGTTTGGAAAATTCTGACCTTATTCTGTCGAATCGCGGAGGAACATATCTCACCTCCTTGCGTCTCTCATTCTTCCTCTCGCATTGACACTGGTCAATTTGCAGGACTAAATCAATTAATTCAGACACTTCAGTAGGCCACTTAGGAATCTGCGCCAATCCATCCTTCAACTCGTCTTTCAAACCTCTATAAAAGATTGCGGCCCTCTTAGCTTCTGGCCAGTTAGTCTCCACAATCAATTTATTAAATTGAGCCAGCTATGCTACTAAGTCTCGATTACCCTGCTTTAAATCCAAAAGTTCGTTGTCTGTGGTTTGAGATATGGATCTTCGGTCAAAGATGCGTAAGAATTCCTTCTTGAAAGCCTCAAAGTCATACAAAATGGAATCATTGTTGTTCACCAAAGGCATCGACCAAGCCGCAGCATCTCCGCTCAGGTAGGACAATATGAAGGCCACTTTAGATTGATCCTCTTTGAATATTATGGGTCTACACAGGAAGTGTAATGAACACTGCGTAAAAAATATCTGGGCCTTATTCGGATCCCCACTAAATCTTTCCGGAGCAGCAAGAGGGATCGTGGGAGAGATTGCATGTATGACCTGTGTAGTCAATTCTGTAGCTGATGGTGCAGGGGAGAAGGACTGAGTCTTGCCTTCCGTGGACCCCGAGGGGGAAACTGAGGAGAATTCCTCAAACCGTTGGCGCAAGAATAGGGCCTCCTGACTAGATTTCCTCACTTCTGCCCTAAGAGACTTATTCTCCTCCATGGTGTCACTCAATTGCTTCTGTAAGCCATCTAAAACCGATGCCAAAGCCTTAACATCAATTTCCTGTGTCATCCTGCTCGGGCGGAAGTTTAGGTAGAGGCACTTCAATCTGTCAAGTACCAACTCCAAAACTGTAGCTTCCGCAGGAGCCGATGCAAATTTCCTCAATCCCCGACTCCACTACAGTGAGCTACACTGCTCACTAGCAGAAGTGAGGGGGAAAGGGGATTGGGATGAGAAAGAGAGACTGCACTGCTTCGTCTTCTTCTGACTGGATTCTACAATTCTTCGTGTTGAATCCTGTAAATAATGATAACATATAACCACAGAATCTCACTGCCTCCCTACGATACTTATTATCATTACTTTTAAAATACCTGTCTTTTCTACAGTGGTTGCTGCTCTCTTATGTAAGTACAGAGTTACACCTCTTGGTCACTCTCAATTCGGTTCTGGTCAGATGTAGGGATATGCTGGTAGTACCCTGAAACACAAACGCAATGTAACTTCTAATACTAAAATACTCCCTACCTCCCTATTATTCTTTAGTTACCTTTTCTTAACCTGAACCTTGTGATGCTTCTTTTGATATTTCCTCCTTAATAAATTGAACAAGTTGTCTTATCTGATGATAGTAGGTTATGTCCTGATATCTTTTCTTCTTTGTCTTACTGCAGGATGTAAAGACCGCTGCGTTGGTAAGTACAATTATATATATATAATTATATCTACGTACTATCTCTTGTAGATTCTGTAGTAGCCAAGTTCTAGGATATGAGTTCTTTTAATGTGGAGACTAATTCTTGACTTCTTCTCTCCGCTGGCTGAAATTACAATGTCACTTTATTCTCTCTTTACCTTGCTAGAGTGACACTGGCTAGGAAAGCTCAAGGTGTACACAGCGACTTTCACCTCACTGACACCCAGAGCCTAATAGTATATTTATGTATCTCTAGGCAGAATGCTGTTTAATATTATTCACATCTGATAACATCTTATATTGCTAACTTTACTTAGCTTTTGGATTCTCTGACTCTCCGGTACCCAAACTACGAGTTCTTCAAGAATTTCGGACAAGCTCTCTTCAAACGCTGCCTGTCCCTCAGAATTTCAGTTGAAGTGCGCCAATGAAATCGCTAACGAGCGCTAAAACGGCTGTGATCGCTCGCGAGTAAACAACTAGACTGTTAACCCCAAAATCGGTTCACGGCGGCCATCTTGGAATTCCGCGGCCGTGAACCGAGAAGGATTTCAATCCACAGTGAGACCAGAGTCAAGGAAAGGACTCGACGAAGTCTTCCATACATTGGAAATGGTAGCAGACGTCTAGTTAGGCTGCTACCTTGAAGTTGGGAAGCTCTAG